>VYZS01017162.1:0-26281 GCA_013400695.1 Neodrepanis coruscans
TTTTTTCTTTAGTTTTTATACTTTCCTTCATATCATTTGTTCTGTCAGGTGTTCCCTGGCCATCGCCTTGCCCATCTCCTTCCTCTCGCCCACCTTCTCGCTACCAGTCAGGTCCCACCTCTCTTCCACCTCGGGCAGCCACCCCTACACGGCCGCCCTCCAGGCCCCCCTCGCGGCCCTCCAGGCCCCCGTCTCACCCCTCTGCTCATGGTTCTCCAGCTCCTGTCTCTACTATGCCTAAACGCATGTCTTCAGAAGGTACAAAACCACATTTGTTCATGGGGTTGGTTTTTTTTTTTAATTTTTGTTTTTCTTTTAATTTCATTTCGAAAACTCCTCCGTGAATCCGAGTCGCGGTTTGAGTCTTTTTTTTTTTTCTCCGTTGTTGTGTTGTTGGTTTTTATTTTTACCTCTTCATTAACCTGTAATTTGTGTTTTAACTTTAGACTTGTTTCTATTAACCTTTTTTTTTTTTTTTTTGCTTTTTGGTTTTGTTGGTGTTAAGTTGAAGAGCTTTACAGAGATAAAGAAATTTCCCGGCTTGGTGTGAAGTTAAACTCCAGCTTTGTGATTGCTGCTCAGTGTCTCAACCAACAGCAACAGGCAGGGCTTGGTCACTTCAGACAGCAATTTTAGGGCTATAAATTTATATAAAATACCAATTTTAATAGTTGTTCCACCAAAAGTTTCAGGTTTAAATCTCTGAATGCACCAAAAGCAGTTTCCAGTTTAAATCACTGAATGCACCAAAAGCAGTTTCAGATTTAAATCTCTGAATCCACCAGAAGGAGTTTCAGATTTAAATCACTGAATGCACCAAAAAACAGTTTCAGATTTAAATCTCTGAATCCACCAAAAGCAGTTTCAGATTTATTTAAATCACTGAATCCACCAAAAGCAGTTTCAGATTTATTTAAATCACTGAATCCACCAAAAGCAGTTTCAGATTTATTTAAATCACTGAATCCACCAAAAGCAGTTTGAAATTCAACTAAATCAGTGAATGACCTTTTGTAAAACAGTAATAATGATAAGAAAACTGCTGTACTCAGAGTAGTGGAATGGGTGAAATAGGACATTTTTGGATGTGTTTGCATTGATCAGAGCAATAAATCAGCTCCAAACAGTCAATAATACACAGAGAAGGGCTGACCTGTGAGTCTTTGGTAACTGTTGGCAGAATGATCTGACCCAAATTTGTCCTGTGAGGGTGCAAGAATCATGTTTTATAATTTCTCTTTTAAATCAACCCTGCCCAAACCACACTGTTCAGCAAGGCTGGGAAATGCAAACTGATGATTTGAGAGAACAATCACCCCCCTGACTGAGGCAGTAACACTGTTCTGCAGCCTGGGAAATGCTCAGGGTGCTCCAGGGCCAAAAAGTGGGTGGTGGTCACATCTGTGGCCTCCTCCTATCCATTTCTTGGGGGGGGTTTATGTAGTAAGATGCTGAAAAGTCCATTTTTCTGAGCCCTGATTTGTCAGGCATGCACTGAACTGCTGCTTACTGCAATGTTTAACTCCTCCTGCCAGGAGATTATTGCTGGGAAATGGGTATCCTTTAAAATAGTCACCTGCTCATCACTTGGATTGAAGTGTCCTTGAGATTCATGGCTAAAACAGAGGCTGACATTTCAAGATTGATTTAACCAGAGAGGTTCTTGATCGTAGAACTTTATTGGAACCAAAAGCCATTATCTGAACTCATCCCTATTATTGACCTACATTAAAAATGAGAAAGAAAAAAATCAACCAGATGGTCTTTTATTCACTCAGTTTCTCCTTTCGAAGTACCAACATTTGAGCCTGATCTCCTAAAGGAAATGTTTGTTAGGATGTAGGAACTGTATTGCTGCTTAGACTTGAGCTTAACTCTGGGGTGGCAGCTGCACAAGCTGTCCAGAATTCCTGAATTCCCTCAGAACTTGGTGTTAAACATGCATGACTTGAACCTTGGCAGAACAATGCCTTGTTTAGTGGCACTTTTGCTGACTTGGGAATGAATTGTGACCTGCTGTGGCCTGGGGACAGAAAGCCCTGCCCACATTCCCCCAGTAGCACTGGGGACTATAAAAGGCTTGGGCTCACTCACCCCCTGCCAAAAAGCATTGGGAATATTTCATTTCCTGGGAAAATGTTGGGGTAACCTGCAATTGTGCTTATCCAGGGGGGAGCTGGGCCACTAAACTTCATGGCTTGGCTTGTGCTGAGTGCAGTGCTGGAGACTTGGAGTCAAAGATCTTAAAGCCAGGACTTGCCCACCTCCTTCCAGGCTGATACAGCTCCTAAAGGCTGATACAGCTCCTAAAGGCTGATACAGCTCCTAAAGGCTGATACAGCTCCTAAAGGCTGATACAGCTTCTAAAAAGGCTGATAAAGCTTCTAAAGGCTGATACAGCTTCTAAAAGCTGATAAAGCTTCTAAATGCCCCATTTAGAGCTGGCCTGGAGAGGTGAGGGGTGTTTGCAGCCTGGGGCTTGTCCCTTTTAATCTGCTGCACCCCCTGGTTCTGATCCACATTTGAATCATTAAATCCCAAGATTTTTCAAGCCCCAATGGTCCATTTTGGAGAGTTCCAAGCTGCAAATGCAGTTTGTCAAGCAGAGAATGTGTTGTTGGTGCTGTGCTTCACTGACTGTGTGGGGTTGTGCTTTCTCCCCAGGGCCTCCCCGGATGTCTCCTAAGGCTCAGCGGCACCCTCGAGGTCACAGAGTCTCTACTGGTAGGGGTACAATTTCAAGTGGCTTAGAATTTGTATCTCATAATGCACCTGGGGAAGCATCTACTGCTGCAGTGGCACGAGGCAGCCCTTCAGGTGGGACGTGGTCATCAGTTGTCAGTGGGGGTAGGTAAAGCTTGGCTTATTGCAGATGGCTTGTCAGGGGGAAACCTTAGAGTGGGGATGCTCAGCCCTGCCCACCACAGCCTGGGCTAGGTTAGCTGCAGGTGTGAAGTGGGACAGGAGGAGGATGTTGCCAGGGAAAGGAGTTTGGTGAGTTCTGTGTTGTCCTGCTGGAGGGAGAGTGTGGGGTTAGTTGTTGGAAGGAGTGGTTTGGAGGAGAGGTGTTGGTGGAGGAGTTGGACTCCCATGAGTGGCTGGGCTGTGGCTACAAGTCAAGGAGGTGTTTGCACAGAGGAAGTTAAAAGTGGTGTTAAAAGATGAAAGGAGAGGTGAAGTTGGATATATCTTTCCTGTAGAATTTACGTGGATTTTAAGTGGTGATGTTGTTCTGGTCTACTGTAGCAGCAGGTACAGTCAGTGTCTGTGTTAGTTTTGAGGCAGTTGACATATTTTTTTAGGTTATATTTTTTAGGTTGAGGCCATGTTCTAGTGGGCTGTGAGCAGCTGGGTCTTTCCTGGGGCAGCTGAGAGACAGTTTGGTCCTTTTTAGGTCCTTTTGGGGTCCATTTTAGCAGAGCAGAATTCTAGAGGGGTGCAGTGGGAACACATTTCTCAGAGGGAAGGTATGAATTAGACACACACACACACAGACCTGTTGCCTTGTGGAATAGATTTAAACTCTTTTTGTTCTGGCATTATTTCTGATTCATCTTTGCTCCCCACACCCCCCCTTTATATATTATTAACATGCAAGTAGGACTGTTAAAACCACTTAACTGTCTTTTCTCCTCACCCACTGGAAGTTAATCTGTGCCATAAAACAATACAACTTCCCACAGTGGGATGAGCAGGAAGAGGGAATTACAACTTACTATTTAAAGAATATACAAATTTCCTTGCTGCTTTAACACAGGGGCAAAACCACATATCAAATATCCTTTTTTTTTTTCCCAATAGGCTGGTTTTTTTGGCACACCTCCAAAAGAGGACACTGGAAAATGGATGGGGGATTTTTTCAACCCTTTTAAAAAAAAAAAACCTAAAAAGGTTTTCCATCTGGTTGTGTGGAGACCTGCCCACCTTTTGAAACTGTGTTAATGTGAGCTCTTGCAGTTGTACTTCTCTGGGGGGGGACTGGGGAGCATTTTGCAGCTTCCTGGTGGGCCTGAGAGAGGGCAGTGATGTGTATTAGGGGACAATCTGCAGAGAAATCCCCCCACTTGGGCTGCAAAGCTGCCTTGTAAAGAACTAGGAGATGTACCTGCCAGGTAAACCAGGTTTTCAGCTGTCCCACCCAGTGTTTCAGGCATGTTTTGTAGCCATTTTAAGAAGTGCTGAGGCAGCTGGGGAAGCTCATCCTATAACTGTGTTTTCCTGTTTGTTTCTAGTTCCAAGATTATCCCCTAAAACACACAGGCCTAGGTCTCCAAGGCAGAGCAGCACTCCCATGGGACCAGCTCTGCCTTCTCCTCAGCCTGGTACTATTCCCACTGAATCTGTTGCCATGCCTGTTCCAGCTGCCTCTCCTACACCTGCCAGCCCTGCATCCAACAGAGCTGTCACCCCTTCCAACGAGGGTAGGTTTGCAAATGCTCCCTCTCCCTGATTGCCTGACAGGGAATGTGCCTTGAAAGAGCAAAATTCCTCTTTAAATAATGGAAAAACTTGTGTTTCATCCTCCTTTTCTCGTGGTGCCAGCTTCAAACTCAGCTTGGAGAGAGGCTTCTTGCTAAGTCTGGGCTTAATTTCTTGGGCCTTTTAAGGTGTCCTGACTTAATGGAGGATTTCTTTTTTTTCAAACTGAATGCTTGGCTCTTTTCTTAAAAGGAGTATTTTGAACACAGCAAAAGGAAGGAGAGACAAACATTGAAGAGAACTAGGAGAGTCTTAACTCTCAGATGTTTGTAGCATTCTGTGTGAAGAGCTTGGACTGTTGAAAGTTATTTGCTCTCAGTTTATAGTTTGCTCAGCCCAGTTAAGGTTCTGTGTGGGATGAGAAAGAGGAGTTTAACTGGGACTTTTCAATCTGGTTTAAAGACAGGAGGGAGGGAGGTTGAGCCTCCAGGCACCAACTTTGAAGGTTTCTCTTTTTTTTAAGCTAAAAACTTAAGTCAAATCTCTCTCCTGTTTCTCTCCCTTGCCCTCTTTCTTTGGTCCCCTTGAATTATGGCTCAGAGAATAACTTTGGCAATTTCTTTTGCAGCTAAAGACACCAGGCTTCAGGACCAGAGGCAAAATTCTGCAGCTGGAAACAAGGAGAATATAAAGCCAAGTGAGACTTCTCCTGGTTTTCCTAAACCTGAAAACAAAGGTTTGTATCCCAGACTTTTGGAGGGACTTGAGTGGTGCAGGAGCTCTGCCCAGCAGCCCTGCTGTACTTTAGTTGGCTTTCTGAGGAAAACTGGGAGGCAGAAATGTGCCCCTGCAGCTGGGAAGGGGCAGGACTGCAGTTCTCAGTGTTGTTTGTGACTCTCCATCAACACAAAGTGTGCAGATGCTCATGTGGATGGTGTGATTTTACTTGTTCTTTTCTCCTTCCCCTTTTCTCCTGCTCTCTTCTCCCTGGTTTTCAGCTGCCTTTGGACTGGATGTGTTTCTGCTCACAGTCATTGTGGTCAGCATGGTTTTTTTCCTAACTCTGCTTTTTCCTATTGTGCCTTAAATTTTGTTTTTCTCTGCAGCCCTGTTTGTTCACTGAGCTCTCAAAAGAACCTTTTCATGTTGTTGAACTTCAAATCCTAAATCCATTCAGGTTGCAAAGACCTTTAGGATGGAGTCCAGCCATAAAAGCTCCCTTTGATCAGTGTCTCTCCTTTGCTGGAACGTTGGCAGTGTCTGTCTGGGGGGGGTTTGGTTGCATTTTGCTTTGTGTTCAGTGAGTTCTGCAGTCCCTGCACCTCAGGGCTTCTGCCTTGCTGTGGTGCATTAGAACTAAAGATAAGTCAGTTATGTAATGCTGTGCTTTCACAGAGTCTTTCTGTGTGCTCCTGGAATTGTACCCAATGAAAAAGGAATTTATATTGCTGCATTTCACTGTTCTGTATGCAAACTTTACCTTGAGTTGTGTATAATATAAAGACTTGTATTAGAAATGCTTGGACAATGTTGGTCTTATATTTGGCAGGTGTCTCTCCCATTGTTTCAGAGCATAGAAAACAGATTGATGATTTAAAGAAATTTAAGAATGACTTTAGGGTAAGTTTGTCTCTCTCTTAATTGTGTCATAATTGTTATGTGCATCCAGATGATTTTTGTGAATTGAATACACTGCATGTGTTAACAGGCCTTTAGAATTGTGCTTAATTTATGACAATATCTATAAGAATTCATGCCAGATATTGTAAAATCAATGCTGACTCTTGCTGCTACAATTGCCTAATACACATAAATGTGAGTATTGACTGCAAATAGGACTTGAAACCTGTGTGCTCATTAGGTACAAATAATTATCACACACTCCATATGGAGGAGCTGTTGCAAAATTAAATGAAGAGTTTTGCTGAGGAAAATTGAAGATGAATTCATACTCCTTGTTTCCTGGCTGTAATGGTTTATTAAATCAGGTTCACTTTCCAAGTGGTGGTGTTAGATCAGTGCAGATGAGTCCAGAGGGTTGTTTTAAGCTTTCCTGTCACTCCCTAATCAACATATAGGTCAGCTGAGTCACTGAACAACTCCTTGTGCACTGCAGGCTTAAACACTGTCAGTGTTCATGGATTTCTTTTCTAGTAGGAATGGAAATATATCTTCTAAAAGGTCATTTCCAGATGATTGAGGCCTGTGGGGACTGTTTTATCCTCTGTGTGTGTGTGACAGCATTAGGTTGTCTCTCCCCTAGTTCTGTTATCAATTTACTGAATATATTCCTTGGGTGTTTTTTTTTTCCAGTTACAGTCCAGCTCCTCTTCGGATGCAGTGGATCAGCTGCTCAACAAGACCAGAGAGGGGGAGAAATCAAGAGATGTAGTTAAAGAGAAGGCAGACTCCAGCCCTAAAGAGTCTGTCATAGAGCCTGGCAGTAACACCAACTCCAATGGTGGCAGCAGCAAACCCAACAGCCCCAGCATCTCCCCTTCCATCAGCAACAGCTCCGAGCAGAAACGAGGGCCTGAGGTCACCTCCCAAGGTGTGCAGACATCTGGCCTTGGGAACAAACAGGACAAGGAGGATAAAGAGGAGAAGAAGGACACTTCTGAGTGAGTCATTGAGGCCTGGACAATGAGCAGGGGGTTGGTGACATGAGGCCTTGGGTGGGACATCAGTGGAGTGTGGTTGGTGGAAGTGCTGTCACACAGAGAGAGTGAAGTGACTGCCCTGAGAGTCCTGCCCTGAGTCAGTGCAGAGCTGCCTGTGGGCCTGTTGGTGCCTAATTCATATCTGAAAGCTTAGTTAAATATTTTCCTGGCTGATGTGAGTCGTGGCACCAACAGCAGGAGAACTTTCAGGGATAAGTACAGTAAGAGTCCTGTTGTTTTTGCATGCCATGTGGTGTTGGGAGTTCTCAGAAATCTGACTCACAGATGGAAATGAGGTATTTCTTCACATTATTAATTGCAGATACACTCACAAAGGAACAATGCCAGACTTCTTTTTTTTATCCTTTACCTTTAGGCAAGTTAGAAAATCCACCCTTAATCCCAATGCTAAAGAATTCAACCCTCGATCTTTTGCTCAGGTGAGTTGTTTGACACTTTTGAGTAGATCCTTTTTTGGTTTTTTCTAAGCCAAGCTTTTCCTTGGAGGATCCCCAGACTAATCCTGGCATTGCTCAACTCTTGTTTGTAGCCAAAACCTTCTACTACCCCGACCTCCCCTCGGCCACAGGCTCAGCCCAGCCCCTCCATGGTGGGCCATCAGCAGCCAACCCCTGTGTACACTCAGCCTGTTTGTTTTGCACCAAATATGATGTACCCAGTTCCAGTGAGTCCAGGAGTGCAGGTAAAGTGCTGCAAAGCCCTTCACACTTCACAGGGAAGGGCAGGAGCTTGTGGACATTCAGGTGGGGTTGGGTTGGAAGGGACCTTGGAGGTGGTGTGGTTTGAATGTGAGAGGCCTTGAGTTGAAGTGGTACAGGTTGTGGAAATAAGTGATGTTGTTGGGGGGTTTGGGCTGTGTAAAGACTGACTTTTGCCTCAGTCTGGATGTTGAAATAGTCTCCAACACTTGTAAATCCCACAGCAGCTCACATTTAGTGAGAGTCTCACTCTCTTTAAATTGTGGCTGTTGCTTTGTCCTCAGTTTCCAGCTGTGTCCCTCTGCTTTCTGGTTGTTGTAGGGATCACTGGGATTTCACATCTAGCTCTGTTATAGAATATTTTGGGTTAGAAGGGGATCACTGAGCCCAACTCCTGCCCAGGACACCCCAATAATCCCACCCTGTCCCCAGAGGCTCATCCCAACCCTCCCTGAGCTCTGGCAGCTTTGGGAAGTGCCCATTCCCTGGGGAGCCTGGGCAGTGCCCACCCACCCTCTGGGGAAAGAACCTTCCCCTGAGACCCAACCTGACCCTCTCCTGGAACAACTTTATGAAAAAAAAGCTGCTGTAAAGCTGTTTGATTTAGCCCATTGCTTGCAGTAGCTGCACCATTTGCCTGGTTGTTGCAGACCATATGGTGTCAGTTGTCTGTGCAGAGTTAATGACAGTGATCCAAGAACATCTCCCAGGTTAGGCAGAGTTCACTAAACCATGTCCAATCACCCTGGAAAACACATCCAAGCTGAGTGGGGCCCCCATCCCCAAGACTTGCTTTTTAAAGGAATATCCCAGTTTTAATTTCTTGTGTTTCAGCCTCTGTATCCTATTCCCATGACACCCATGCCAGTGAACCAAGCCAAGACATATAGAGCAGGTAAAGGTGAGAATAATACTGCCTGTTTGGTTCTTAGTCTGCATGCAGCATGGAGAAATGACAGATGTTTGTGTGGGCTCTAACCCATCTTAATTTGCTTTTGATTGGGGTTTTAAATGCTGGTTTTAATGAGGGGGGAAGTAAGTGGAAATACTAATGGATTTTTAGATAAACTAATTCAGCCAAAACAAGCCTCAGTTTGAGTAATGGGGAGTTGCTTGGTTTGGGAGCTGATCTGACAAGCAAGAAAACATCTCTGTTTCTTGGAGCATTAAGCTGAGCTGATCATCTGTATTCCATAATTACAGGTTTGTTTAAAGGGAATTTCTGTCCTGGTTTTCTATTTCTGTCCTGGTTTTCTATCCTGGTTTACAGCAGTGAGTGGTGCTTTAATAGAGGAGGTTTTCTCATCAAGCAAAGTCACCCTTTCTTCAGACAGAGTGTGCTCTGCTGCTCTTCTGGAAAGAACCCACTGCTCCTTCCAGCTTTTCCCTCTGAATTCCTTCTGCCCCAGTAATGAACAGCTGGAGCCACAATCCCACGTTTTTAACAAGTGCTACCCATGGCAGAACATGAGGGAGATGCTCCCAGTGCAGAGGAGGAGCAGAGAAGTGCTGCTGTTTTTATTTCCTGGTGCTGTTTCTGCCCAGTTCATTCCTTCTTGCAGTGTTAGGCAGTGCCTCCCGAGGACAGGAGCCAGTGCTGCAGCTCCAGTCACTGGAGGAGGGAATTGTTTCCAAGAGCAGTCCTGCTGTTCAGAGACAAACAAGTGGCCTTTATGAATGTAGGGGAAGACAAAACCCTGCAGTGGATTTCTGTGCTCAAACACAGTGACTTCACTGTGAAATCTTCTGGTTGGTAACACTGCTTTAAGCAGAACTACATTGCTGAGTCCTCACTGTGTGTGAGCTCCAGTTCTGAATCCCTTTTTAAAGCCCCAATATTTTCAGCATAGCCCTGAGGGAGCTGCCTGGGTTACAGCTCAGTGCCTTCACTCTCTTCCAGTTGCCTCCTGTATGTCCTTCCTTCTGTTGTTGATTTGCACTGTAAAACACAACCATCAGTGAATGAATTTACTGACCTCTAAAACACTTCCCTCCTTTGCTCCTCCTGGAGTTCAGAGGTGCTCAGGTATCTTAGTCAGCAGCTGAAGGCTGAGTTGAGGGAGCTGGAGCTCACCTGGAGCTCTCATGCCCAGTGCTTTGTCACTGAATTAGTTTTTTCCAAGCTCCTCCCTGCTGTGGGTCAGGCTGTCATCTCACCAGGATGGCTCAGGGAGTCCCACACTGCACTGCTCTGTTTTTATCATCTTTCTTCCCTCTTACTTATTCCTCTTCTTCCTTTAGGGTGTCTTGTCTCCTTCAGTGTTGTGTGTGGCCTAAAAGGTGCTTTTTGCTCTCCTGAGAGGTAGCACAGAGCTCAAAAGATGGGAATCCCTCCACTTGTGGCTGTGTGGAGACCTTTATTCTGCTCTGCTCAGCCACAAACTCGAGTCACTTCAACAGACTCACATTTCCACTTGATGGGGCAGTGGCTGAGGGTGAATTAAGCCTTTTGAGGGGGACAGGATCAAATTAATTAATGTGGGTATGCTGATATCACCTTTCTCTGCCAGTCTTCCTCCCTTCACAGTAAAAGCAGGGCTGGGTTTGTGGCCATGCACAAAGGCACTGATGCAAATCAAATATTTCTCAACCCCTTTTTTCATCCTGTTCCTTTTTGCTAGAGCCCTAATCCATGGCTAAAGCTGAGGGGGTGAGGATATTCCACATGGTCACAGTGACATTATAACACACAAAACCTTTCAGGAAATGGATGATTTCTTCAATCCTGTGTTTCTAACGTGAGGAACTCTTTGCTTTTTTAGTACCAAATATGCCCCAGCAACGGCAAGACCAACACCACCAGAGCACCATGATGCATCCTGCCTCAGCAGCAGGCCCTCCTATTGTAGCTACTCCACCTGCTTACTCAACACAATATGTTGCATATAGTCCCCAACAGTTTCCTAATCAGCCTCTTGTGCAGCATGTGCCACACTACCAATCTCAGGTAAGAGGTGTTTTTTTTTTTAATGCACCTGATCAATAAACCCAGAAATAATGGGGTGGCTCAGACTTAAATACCCCTTTGTGGCCTGTCATGAGTCACTCTGAAGAGTTTCTGTTGTTCTGGAGCACCTTGGGGGTGGGTCTTGTGATGGAACTCATTTTAAGGTTGTAATTTTGAGGTCAACGAATTTTAAAGTCGCAAAAAAATTTAAAGCCGTAAAAAATTTTAAGGTTGTAACAAGTTTTATGCTCATAACAAACTTTTAGGTCATAACAAGCTTTAAGGTCATAAAAAATTTAAAGGACAGTTGAGAAGTTGGCATTTTTTATTGATACAACTCTTCAGCTCTTGGAAGAGTTTCTTCAGGTCACGGCCAGCACATCTCCTAATTCAGTGTTGTAAGAACAACCTGTTTGGTGGACACCTCTTGCTTCAAAAGCTTTTAAACATACCTGTGTAATGTGTTACACAAGCTGACCATATTATTAGCATGGCAGAAGCTCAGTGTGCCAATTTTCAGCAGTTTCTGGCCCTCAAATTCCAGAACCACCCGAGATAATCCCAACAAAGTCAATGTTTCAAGTCGCGGTTGTTCTGAGACACCAATTCCTCTGTTTAGATGACAGCAATTCCTTTGTGTTGCCCCCCCAATTAACAACCTGCTCTCTGTGTGTTCTTGCCTGCAGCATCCCCATGTGTACAGCCCTGTAATACAGGGCAATGCCAGGATGATGGCCCCACCAGCACACGCACAGCCGGGTTTAGTGTCCTCCTCTGCCACACAGTACGGTGCGCATGAACAGACACATGCTATGTATGGTAGGAAACGTTTTGTGTTCTATGTCACTTTTTAAGTCCTTACCTTGGGCAGGGATGTGTTTTAAAAAGCAGCCTTCAAACGTGGGTATCTGTCAGGAGGTGTGGTTTGTGTTCCCTAAGCTGCTGAGCTGAGCTGGTTCAGATGAAAACTCGGTTCAGATGAAAACTCGGTTCAGATGAAAACTCGGTTCAAATGAAAACTCGCACTGATTTCAGTAGGATGCCAGTGACCAAGATGAGATTCCAAGCTGGGAGCTGCTAAAGAATGTCTGCTGAAAGAAGTTTGTGCAAGTTCTCTTGGTGCTCTTGATCCATCAGCCCTCGTTTGTCTCTTTGATTATCATTAGTACTTGTTTTATTGCAAGGCTACGGCCTCCATTTCCAACTTGACTTTAGTTCTGGCAACTGGTGAAATGCTGTCTCTCTGATGCTCCTGGTATTATTAACAGTATGAACTCTGCTGTTTAAGCAAAATAAACCATGTGTTGCTTACCTTTCTTTTTTGGTAAGTCAAAGAATTTTAAGTCTTTCTGGAACAGCTCATGTATTGCTCTTTGCCAATTAGTCTGCAGCATTATCAGATGGGCACATCTCACTTCCAGTGAAGTGCTGAAAGTGTGGGGTACCTTGTGACAAAAGTAAAATGTGCAAGAACTTCTGAAGCATTATAAATGTATCATAAATCCAGGCCCAGTTTGGAGGGAAAAAAAAAAAAAAAAAAAAAGACTCCCTGCAAAACATGCTCTTGAAAGAGGTAGAGAGTCAAGGCTTGGGAATTGTCATAAAATGTCAAAACAGCAGATGGTCTCTTGAAAACATGGCATTTCAATCCTTGTTACAGCCTCTGAGGTGAAGTTTGATTGGGTCACATATATTATGGACTTAGATGCTAATAAAAGATTTTCTGTACCTTTAGACATCTTTGTATGTTTTTGGGTGCTTAGTTTTACACTGCTAGTTAATGCCAGTCCTTCATGTGTCACTGGCAAGGGAGAAGCTGGAGTTTAGTGTGAACTGAATTCTGATTGTTGAAGTGTCTTTACCCCCCTGAGAACATCCTGTCAGATCTCTGCAGTGCTGTGGTAACAGAGTTAAGAAACAAAAATAACAGAGAGAAGCCTTTTTTTTGATGCTTGGAGGATGAATTGGAGCTCATTTGTGCTGAAGCTGAAATGGAAGTTACTTGTAGAGATGAATCTTTTCTCTCACAGGTCCTTGCTAATTGTGTGACTTTGATCTTTCCAACTCTTGTGCTGGAGGTGTCCATGTAAACACATCTTCTGGTTGCTTTTTCATGAGATTAAATAGAATTCCCATGAAGTGAATTGATCAAAGGCTTTCAGCCCTTCATTGGTGCAAACTCTTCCTTTCAAATTCCAATTCAAATAAAACCCAAATGAGATAATCTGAGATTGGATTGAGAATGGTTGCATGTGACTCCCTGGCAGTTTCCCATTGTTCACCATCCTTCTCTTCTGCCATCAGTGGGTTCTACAGCCCCTTCCCTTGGCTGGCTTTGATCAGGTGTCTGTAGAGGGTTGTTTTTTCCCCACTGATCCTCTAATTCACAACTGTTAGACCTCATTCCATGTTGGTTTTGCAGCTTGTCTGTTGTAGGTGTGTGACACCTACCAGTGCAAACAACTGAGCTGGGTCACACTTGGCAATTCTGTGGTGTTTTCCTGCCATGGATTGAAATCCTCCTTGGCCCAGAGCACCTCCTTTCACACAAATGGCTTGTCCTACTGCTTGGTGACTCTTCCAAATATTCTCCCCCCTTCCAGTCAAGGATGGAGAGCTTGGAATTTTTGTTACTGAAACCCTCCAACCCAGCTGGATCATGAACTCCATAGGATACACTTTATTTTGTGTGTTTAGTGGACATGAGTTGTCTCAAATGAACCCTTAAACCCTCCAAGGTGAAGGAATGACCCCTGGAATGGCTCCTGATGTTCTGCAGTGAGATCTTTGCTGAGAGCTTTGAAGGCCCTGCCCAGGTGGACTGTGCTCTCCCTCCAGCTGTGTCCAGGGTCACTCCAGCTGTGGGAACACTTGGGAAAAGGCAGGAATGCCTGAGGTGATAAATCTGCTAAGGAACAACCTGCTGGAATCCTTCACATCTGACTGACTCTAAGAACATACCCTTAATTATGGTCTGTGTTTGGGGAACCCTGAGTTTACCCACATGTAAACTAAATATCCCTGGTGCTCTCTTTGAAAGTGGAGAAAAACAACTTCCTGAGGAACAACCACCACTGCTGCTTTTGATTTCTGGAGCACTTGCTCAAACACTTTCCCTTTTTGGCTCTTTAAAATTGCTGTTTGTTTGATTTTTTTAAAAAGATATTATGACTTATTTTTAACCCCCCATTGCTGTGAGGATTCAGTGGGGCCATGCTGCCCTTTTAGCCTTCAAGGTGCTGATTTGAATTAATCCTGGCAAAATCCTCCCATTTTTTTTCTCCTGGATATGGGATAGAGAGAAGATTTCTGCAGGAAAAGCTGCCTGAGATGTGGAGGTTTGGGGAGGGGGGCACTGCTTATCAAATATTCTTAAGGTGTGTTTCCTGGTAAGATCTGAAACTCCACCTTCTCTAAAGGTTTGGGACAAGCTGAAAATCTGTGGCAAAGAGTAACAACCTGCCAGTGAAGAGAAATCCCTGGTGATGCTTTGAGTGAAGTCCCTTGGAAAAGGCTGGGGGTTGTTTCTCTTCCTGGATCCCAAATCCATGCCCTTGGTGATGAGCACTCCTTGCACTTTAAAGGGAAGCATTTTTGGCTGTTTTTGATGGGATATTCGTGCACTTCCTGGGATTTTTTCCTTGCCAGTCCTTCAGAGTTGAAAGGAGAGGAGCAGAGGCTGGTCCCAGTTACACCCAGCAATGAGGAGTGGTCAGAGCACTCAAAACACAACTGGGAAGGACAATTGCCAATAAAACATCTGGGACACAGCTCAGCCCTGGAGCCACCCTTGTCCAGGAGAGTTTGGAGCAGAGCAGTGGAGGTGTTGTTCTTCCCCTGCTTCCAGAACGTTCTGCCTGTCTGTCTTGGCTCTGTGTGGCCTCCCAGCCCTCGGGCTGCTGGAGTGTTGGGCCCTGGTTGGGGTTTGGCTCCTTGGGGTGTCCCAGCCTTGTGCTGCTGCTGGTTAATGTGGTTATTCCCCAAGCAGAGGTGGCTCTGGCCATACCTGTGTGGGCTTTCCATGTGTCTGAGCTGTTGGCACATCACTGGAGTCCTGAAAAACTCAACTGTTGTGTTTCAAACCAGCCCTTGGTTTTGCACAGCTGCATTTCCTGTGTTCTGTGCTCTCATTGCTGTCCCCATTCTCCCTTTCCCCTCCTGCCTTGTCTGGTGTTGTCTCTAACTTTTATCTGGTTTCTGTCTCAGCAGTAGAGTAAATTCTCTTCCCCTGATAGTGGATAAAATAAAAACCTCAGAGGATTCTCCAGGGACTAAGAGGGAACCCAAAGGTGTCTTGGAACTGTTCAAAGTGACAGTGCTGTAGCTGAAAAAACAAGGGGCCAGTTTTTGCTTTAGTGTAATTTTAAGTTTTAACCTTATTCTGTCACAGACATGGAGTTTATTTGTGTGTTAATTAAGAACTGCAGACCTCAGTGTCACAGCTAAGAAGGGAAGGCTGACTTGAGACTTGTGTTTTCATCTCCACTCATTTGTAAAACTAAATATCTCAGCTCTTAATAGCACCTGAGTAAATAAAAATATCTGCATGGTTCTACAGTCTTCAAAAAAAAAAAAAAATTAAGATTAAAAAAAAAAATAAAAGTGACACCTTTCCAGAAGATGGGAAGAGGCTAATTTACCTTTCTATTTCCCAAATTCAGCATGTCCCAAAATACCATACAGCAAGGAGACAGGCCCTTCTTTCTACTTTGCCAGTGAGTTGGGTTTTTTGTACTCATTTTGAATTGTACAGAAAAGCACTTTCTAAAGAACCAGGTGTTAAACAAAAAAAAAAAAAAAAAAAAAAAAAAAGGAAGGGGACGGGTTGGGGGAAAAAGTTTCCTTGCCCCAACCCGGGATGGNATGGGACGTGTTGAGGGAAGAAGTTTCCTTGCACCAAACCAGGATGTGGAAAATGCAGGAAGGCTCCTTTCAGTGGGCAGGGGATGGAGCTGGTGGATAGATCTGGAGGAGCACAGGGAGCTGAGTTGCCAATTCTTTAAAAAAAATCATGTGGAATGCCCCATCCTCTCTGGTTTAATCTGCAGCCAGGAGCTGTTGGTGGATACAGAAGGGATTCCAGAGAAGCTGTGGCTGCCCCATCCCTGGGAGTGTCCAAGGCCAGCCTGGAGCCCCCTGGGACAGTGGGAGGTGTCTCTGCCCAGGGCAGGGGATGTGCTTTAGGTCCCTTCCTCCCCAAACCACTCTGGCATTCCATGATTCTGTTCCCTCTGATTTTCAAACCCAGCTTCCTGAAAGGAGAAGTGCCTTGTGCCTCATCTCTTTAAAAAGCTTTGGCTCAAGTTCTGAGGCCCTGGGAGAGGAAATACCTGGAGTTTTCTGTGGAGCTGCCACTGAGGGAGTGCTGGGAACATCTTTTGTCCTGGTTGTGTGGCAGGGAGGGCATCAGGCACCTCCTCCTGGCTCAGGAGGGGTTGGCTGGTGATTTACAGAGGTTACACCCCACTGCCTGGTGTGTTGGTGTCCCATCAGCAGCCTGGAGGGAGCTGGATTTGGGGGGTGTTTGCAGGATGAGCTGTCCCCCCAGCCATGGGAGAGGAGGAGCTGCAGTGTCAGGGTGTTTTGTGGCTGCTCCTGTCCTGCTGTGAGCCTTGTTGCTGTGTGTGTGTGTCTGCAGGTCCATCAGCCCATGCCAGGCTGTGAGAAAAACCACTTGTTCCTCCAAAAAAACCTCTCTTTGGAGCAAATTCAAAGAGGAGGAGATGTTTCCTGTGCTGCAGTGGTTGTGCCTGAGCTGGGGCTGGAGGTGCTGAGCTGTCCTGTGTCCCTCCCTCATGGTTTGGTGCACTGAAATCACTGAATGAGCTCATTCCTTCCATGGCTGATCTTTGGAGTCCACTCTACCTGTGTCAAATGACTTCTTGAAATGTTTGTGTCATGAAAGAAACATTTGCTATTTCTTGGCTTCCTACCATTCAGGTCTTTTCAATGTAGTTATCCTCACCATCTTACTGCCTCTGGCAATAGGATTTTTTTTTTTTTTAATTTGTTCTTGAAAATAGAAAATAGGCTCTTCACTGCACCTTTGGACCAACACTGACCACCAGTGAAATCCCTGCCAGGGAGAAAAAAAAAAAAAGGAAAATCCCATTCTGTGGATTTTCCCTACCCTTGTAGGAGTTCTGCTTGATTTCTGCTGCTCTCACCTCTTTGATTTCAGCTCCTTCTGTGGCTCAGACTCTTGTTTGCCTCTCAGAGGAATGGGGTGCATTTGTGGGCAGTTGAATTCAGAAATTCAATCCCTGTGGTGGTGTTTTTTTCCCCCCATTCCATGACTGACTCACTTTCCCTCAGTGTCCCTGCAGGGTCAGTGCAGGGAAAGGTTTCATGGTAGGAACCAACTTGGTTCAAGAGATGCAGGAGTGAAGCAAGGTCAGCCCAAGGAGAGGGATTGGGGCATAAAGGGTGAGAAAAACCAGTGTTTTTGTGCTGGAAGGAGAGCACTACCCTGGGATTCTGGATGGCCATTTGGAAAATCTCCAAAATACACTTGGGGGAAAACATTGGATAATTGGTTATTAATTTTTTTATGATTCTTTTTCACCTCCTGTCTTGTCTTCCTTGCTGTTTGATGTGTCTGGTGAGCTGTTTAGGATGACCAGGCAGAAATTCCTGAAAGAAAATCCCAGTGACAGTTTAGTCCTGGCTGAGCAAGTGAAGTTCTCATGGCTTTGCCAAGACTCCCTTCCCAGCCCTGCTGGTCTCAAAGATTTCATGGCCTTGGCATCAACTGGCACTTCCTAAGCATGAAAAACCATTTACTTGGCTGGAATTGGACTGGAATGTGCTGGTTTTGAACTGGAAAAGACCTGGGAATGCATTTCAGACCTGCTGCCACTCAGCCACTCAGGTTTCTCTGCAGTGTCTGTGCAGGATTTAAAGAATTCTCCAAATAACATTTTTTGAAAGGCACTTTTAATATCACTATTAAAACATCATTTGCAGCAGCATCTGAAGTGGTTTTAAGCTCTAGAAATGTAGTTATTAGAGTCATCTGTTAAAGGCAAAATGGGGGAGAGAGGAGAAATGAGGGAAATAAATATTCTGTGGAAAAAAATCTGGTGCTTCAAATGCAAAAACCCTGGATAAAATATACAAGTGGTTATGGAAGAGCTGCCACTCTGACAAAGAATTTGATCCTCCCCCTGCTTTACATCAGTTCTTTGGGGTGCTGTTCCTTCATTTGACTGGTTTCTTGAGAGAGAAATCCCTCCCTGTGCAGTTTTATTGTGGGATGTCTCAGCTCCAGGATAACTGAGTTTATGATTCTCTTGGCTCTAAAAAACTGCAAGATGAATTGCACAAATGCTTTAAAGGAGTCCCCCATTATTTCAAGGGCTCTTAACAAGCAATTTGGGAAACCTTGAATATCTTACAGCTTGGAATGGAATTTCATACCCATTTTAGAAGCTCTTGGATGGAGTTGGGAGTTCATTGGGAGGATTGCTGGTGTAACATGCCCTTTGGCAAGAGAGTGATCCCTCCTTGCCTTCATTTCCCTCACTTTGACACAGATAATAACTCCTGCCTCTCCTCAGAGTGTGTAAAATAATGAGGCTGAGAAATTTTCCTCCTGTAGGAAACCATCAACTTTTGCTGCTTGTTGCCATTGATAATTTTCATGTTGTCTGCCTTAAAAAAAAAGTCAAGTAGGAGCATGGTGGGGATGCTGCTGCAAAGTGCATTTTAGTAGTGATACCCCAAAAAAATAGAAATATGTTGTGTGGCAGAAGATGCTGCCAGTTTTTGACAGTGTGCTTAGGAAATATGAGGTGGTTTTTGAAAACCCCCTGTCAATCAGAGCCTACAAGTGTCCTTGCACACATGGATAAATGTGTTGGGATCAGCTCCAGGCTGCAGGAATTCACTTCATCTGCATTAACAGCCTGAAAGGGCACAGCACTGTTGGGCCATTGGCTCAGGGAAGGTTTAATGGAGCTTTCAAGGGATTAAGTTAAATGTGGCAGGCAGTGATTTTCTAAAGGAGGAACCTTCCTAATGCACCTTGCAGGGGAGGAAAAGCTCAATTAGGCCCCAAGGTGGTGTCTGTGTGGATTCTGGGCAGTGGGAAGATGTTAGAACCAGGATTGGGAAGGTTTAGGCCAAGCCAGGCTGGAGGAAAACAGGTTTTTGCACAAGTGCTCTGACAGAGGTGTTGGAGACTTGCTTGTGCTGGACATGGTGGGGCTTTTTAGGTGCATTTTAGTCCATTTTTTCCACCCATCTTTCCTCCTTTATCTACACCCAGAGTGTTGTGAGCTTAGAACCCAGTGAAGCTCCTCAGAAATTCCCACCAGGAATACCTGGGGCAGCACTGGGAGTTTCTCCCTGTGCCTTGATTTTCCACTTGGTTTATTAGGAAAGCCCCAAGGTGCTCCAGTGGCCATCAGGTTCTCACACAATACAAACCCCCTAAAAAAAAAAAGCTGTAACCCACAAGATAATGATCATTAATTCACTTCAGGACAACCAGAAGGTGCTAAAGGCAATAAGGAGCAGTTTTAGGGGAAATTGGGGAGCAGGTTGAGAGTTTTCTGTGACTGTTCACTCTTTGAAAAGCAAGGTGTGACACTGGAGGGATCAGTGTGTGTTGTCACACTCCAGATGAAGCTGCAAACATGGGCTGGTGGTTGCACAAGATCTAAAAGAATCAGGGGAAACCTCTTCATTTTTTTAGGCTCTTGCTGTCCCCTTGTTTGAAGGAACACTTTGCTGTCACTGTGGCTTCTCAGACTTCCTTAGACCCCCTCAGAAGCTCCAAAAATGTGATTTAATGTGGAAGCAGAACAGAACAGGATCCAGGAGGAAGCTGTTGCTGTTGCTTTGTTGTTGGAGACTGGCATGGCCCTGGCAACAGATGTGTCTCTAGTGCTGTGACAGCTCCATGGCCTTCGGTTTTCTTCCTTTTTGGGAATTTTCTACCTTATTTGCTACTGTTTCAAGGCCTGAAGAACTGTGTGGCAGGGTGAGAAGCTCCCAGGACACACTGATTGGCCTCCAGGGCAGAGGCAAGATGTGTTATTTTAGGACAAGGACCTGCCTTCAGCCAAGACTGGATGTGTTTTCTGGGTGTCCCTGCAGCTCCTCAGGCCCAGAGTTTGTCCTTTGTGAGCAATTTCCAGAAGAGTAGCATGGTGAGGTTAGCCAGGTATAAGGCCAAAGCATTTTTTTTTTGGATGGTGGAAAATAAAAATGGCTTGTAACACCTTCAGGAAAAGCCTAAATTGTCTGAAAAATTACAAATTTGCCATTTGAAACCGGTCTGTTTGACAAAACCAAAAGATGGAAATGCTGCTTTTTCCTGTGTAGTATCTGTCCCATTGTCAAACTAGGGAAGATGAACTGTCTTAATTACGGTTATTTCTAGACTTTCCTGCCCCCACCAAACTGCACCAAAGGTAAGATCCTCAGCTATTTGCAAGACAAACACTGGTTTTTAGAAGGGGGAGGGAATATATCCCCAATGCTTGAGCTGTGGTGCAGTCCTGCCATGGTTCAGTGCTTTGCTGAGGTGCCTGTGCTCTGTGTGTGTGGTGTTAAATATCCTTCTTTTTTTTCAATCCTAGTTTCCACTGGCTCACTTGCTCAGCAGTATGCCCACCCCAATGCCACCCTGCATCCTCATCCTCCTCATCCTCAGCCTTCTGCCACACCAACTGGGCAGCAGCAAAGCCAACATGCTGGAAGCCACCCTGCTCCCAGCCCCGTGCAGGTAACAGCAGCAAGGCACTGTGTGTCTTCAGATTGTCTTTGTGGTGTTGAATTCCTTGTTGTGCTGGAAGGAAATGCAGCTGGGTGGTGCTTGATGGGGGGGATATGGAGTTGGTTGAGGGGAAGAAGCAGAGCCCAAGCTCCCTCTTCACAGGGGTGAGGGTGTAGTTTGGTTCCTTAGGATTAAGGAATGGTCATAATTATAGGAGTGGAGTGGAGTGGAAGTAGCAGAGAAATGCTTTGGTTGTAGTTGGTCCAAAAACAAGCAGCTGAAAACAAAATGGTCCTTGGGAAGTGCTTCCTTGGTTCCTACTGGGAACAAGTGAGAGGCACATCCATCTCCCTGGTTCTCCTTGCCTTTACCTGGCAGTCTGTGTTGGCCAGGCTCTTGCTCACATGCCTTCCTAGTGCAAGGAGAACCAGGGAATCCTTTAGGTTGGAAAAGGCCTCTGAGACCATTGAGTCNAGAGCTCTGCCCCTCCCAAGGACCAGCTGAGGGAGTCCTGGGTTAGGGTTAGGGTCCATCCAGCCTCCATCTCGATGAGCCCCATAGTGCTGAAACACCTTCCCTCTCCACCTCAGCTTTGCCACAGTGTCACCCCCCCCTTCCTCCCCCTGCCAACAGCAGGGCTGTGTGTGCTTTGTGAGCCATAACCTGAGTGATGTCCTGTGTTCTTTTTGCAGCACCACCAGCACCAGGCTGCCCAGGCACTCCACCTGGCCAACCCCCAGCAGCAGTCGGCAATTTACCACGCAGGTCTAGCTCCAACCCCTCCTTCCATGACGCCAGGCTCCAACACCCAGTCTCCACAAAATAGTTTTCCTACAGCACAACAAACAGTCTTCACCATCCATCCCTCCCATGTTCAACCTGCATATACCAATCCGCCACACATGGCCCATGTCCCCCAGGTAAACACAGTTTAACAACCTTCAAGACTTAAATGTCTTAATGCCACAAAGATTTAGGACAGAGTCGGGCCTGCTGAAGGGATTTTTGCCCATGCTGTCACCTCTCAGCACAGACTTACCTGGTTGTTGTTCTTTAGGTTTCTTGTCTGTACATTGCCTTTTCTTTTTAGAGTTTGACAAGATGTTTGGAGCTCAGCTTCCAACACCCACAGTGCATCTGCAACTGTAGTTTAATGAAGACATCTCTAAGCTGGCACTGCTACTGAAATAAATTGAGCTCCATTCCCACTTCCTGGCTCCCATCCTTGTCCCTGTCCCATCCTGCTCTGTGTGGCCATGCAGCAAACCAGGCTGGGGACAGCATTTGTGAAATGTGCCTCCCCTACCCCCCTCCCTTTCCCCCCCCAAATTTTAGGCTGTTTCTTGGCCAAATCAGTTCCCTGCTCAGATCCCAGGAAGAGCTGGCATACAGAAAGGTTGGAGAGCTGAGTGCAGGGAGGCTGAATTGCTGCTTTTTTGGTGGCAGTTTTAGGCTCTGCATTGTAGACAAATTTATCCAAGCACACCCAGAAAAGGGGATGGATGACACGGGATTATTAGGGAATAGCAAGGCACTGCAGTGGGAGAGGGGGGAGGATTCAGTTCAGGGGACTGCAAGGCAATCCTTGCAGGAGGAAAACTCTTGTGTGTGGTTCTAAATGAACTGCACAGGATCCCCAGTGATTATTGGGCAATTTAACAGTCCTTGCTTCAGGATCAGCAACCCCTTTCTCTAACAGTTCTCTTGTGGGTCAGCTCACTGAAAAAAAAAACAAGGATTTGGGCAAGGGAAGCACATGATGGATTAATCAAGAGCTCTGTGTAAAGCAGTGTCACAGAGATTTTCTGATGTTCACCAAATCTCCTGGATTGAATGTTCTTTCTCAAGGAAAGGACAGCCAGAGCAGTAATTTACCTGCAAAATTTCTTCAGCCCAAGAACTTGGTGTTTGGCTTCTGCCTCCTCATGCAGGTTAACAGTAGTTTGGGATCTGATCCCTGACTGAGCAGGGAGGTTTGTCTGACAGGTGCCCAGTCCCTTCCAGAATTCTGATATCAAACCTTTCCTTTGGCCCCTGGGACAGTCAGTTAAGCCAATAAATTCATAGTTCTTTAGGAATTGTTTCACTGATGTTGACTCTTTAGCTTTTTTGGATTCTCTTAGGCTTTTAATTCCTCTGCTTTCTGGGGGAGGATGAGGAGAGGATGTCCAAGCTTGGGGATCTTGCCACATCCTCCCAGGCCCTGCTTTCTGCCAGAAACAAGGCTCCTGCTCTGCCCTGTGTAGAGCTTCTCCACAGGGTCTTGGCTTGGAACATGAAACCCCTTTGGTTTCAGACTGTACCTGGAAAGTGCTCTCCACACCATGTGCAAGCCCATGGATGCAGGATGTGAGCACTGCCTCCCTTTCTGTGTGCCAAGCACTTGCCCCAACCAAACGAAGCAAATCAGAACTGACTGCTCAGGCAGGATTGTTGGCAATCACAGACAAATCCTGCCCTGCCCTTGATTTTAACTTCCACAGTCTCTTCTGCTGTAATGTTTTTAGAATGAAATCTATAATCTCTGATATTTACACCAAACTGATTGACTTTCCCAATGAAATAATTCCCTCAAAGAAAAAAAAAATCTCTAGTGAAGGAATAACTCCAGTTCAGTCAGAAATTTTAGATGCATGTAATGATTCCATCATGGGGAAACCAATCACTGGATTGAATAACTTCTTAGCAGCCTCATCTCCAGCCTCTAAACACAACTCTGAACTACCCCAGGGTAAGATTTTCAGTTAGGCCAACACAGGGGGGTCAATCCAATTCCCCTTTGGGTTGTCTGATGAACCTTGAGCTGATAGATCTCTCACTTGAGAAGCAGTACTTTTAAAATCCATCCCAGACTTCTGTCAGCTGCCAATCTGCCAAGTGTTTGAGCCACAGCAGAAAAATTTGATGCAGTGTGTGTGTGTCTTGCCTCCAGCTGCTCCATGAAGAGCTGCTTTCTAATGATGGCTTCTCCAATAGCATGTTTGGCCAAGTCACCGTGGAGCCAGTCCTGGGAGGTATTTTTCTTCCACAGCCTGACCTTCTAAACCTTTTTTTTTAGAGCAAGAGTGAGATTTGAATTGCAGTTCCTGCCTTTAAAGGCTTCTGGAGTGCTACTAACACGTGCAAGTCTGATAAAAGAAAAAGAAAAAAAAAAAAAAAAGAGTTTGGGGAATGTCTGTGATGAGTCAAGTAACCCTTTTGTCTTGAAGAAATAAAATTCTAGCCACTACCTGCTATCTGTCTTTACTGCCATGTGAGACTTGTGAGGCTGCAGTTCTGGGATATGGTAGAAGGACAAAGCAAACCTTAGGTACAACTGGTGTTTTTGGGGGGCTTTTTGCTCCCAAGAGGAATCCACTGAGAGCTCTGAGTTCCTTCATGTTTTGTGCTTTTAAGAAACTAGTGTTTACTAGCTTTTTAACCCCCCCCTCCCAAAAAAATTGATGACCTCTAGAGTCATGAACTGCTCTGAGAGCTAAAGAACCCACCAAGTTCCTGGGCTTGTTTGTGATCAGCCTTGGGAAGGATTAATCTCCTTTTTCTGCTGAGCTTTAGCCCTGATTGCTCAGATCACTGATGAGCTGCCCTGGAACCAGAACAGAGGGATGAAATCACTCATCTCAGAAGGCCTTTGCTGAACAATGTGTGGGCACAGGTCACTGGAGAGAGGAGAGGGAGGTTCCCAGGGCAGGGAGCCAGGAGGGAATGTGGGGTTGTGTAAGGAGAGCTGGGGAAGGGATGCCAGACTGCCAGTGCCTGTGCAGTTCCTGTCTGTACCCTGTAGGAAGTGCTTTGATGTAGGTGACTAACAGAAATGTTTTGAAGATTTATTGCTGAATTGTTTTTTTGTTTTTTTTTTTTAATATTCCCCTGTTAAACGCTGGCAAAACACCTAAAACCCAGACCATGATTCCGAGCCAGCAGTAACAACTGCAGCCCTTTTTAAACTATTATTTTTCCTTTTTATTATCATCTTTTTTCCCCCCCCCTTTATTTTGATTTTGATATATATTTTTTTTTCTGTTCAAACCCACCTTAAAACCCCCCCCTCCCCTTTCACACCTCCTTTGCCAACCCGGAGTCGCTTCTCTGCATCTCAAAAACAAACCCACCCCAACTTTTGCCAGTCATGTGGGCCAGGAGTTGCTGCCTCCTTGTGACCATTGATACTAAAGAGCTCTTTGTTTCAGGCTCATGTACAGTCAGGAATGGTTCCTTCTCACCCAACTGCCCATGCTCCAATGATGCTAATGACGACACAGCCTCCCGGTGGGCCCCAAGCCGCCCTCGCTCAAAGTGCACTACAGCCCATTCCAGTCTCGACAACAACACATTTCCCTTACATGACCCACCCTTCAGGTGAGGAGTGTGTGCCTGGGACACCTGCCCCCCTAACTGAGCCAGGGAGGACTGGGAGAAACCCAAAAGTTTGGGGGAAAAAAAAAAAAAAAAAACCAAATAAAACTTAAGCGAACCCAAGTGTAAGATGTCCTGGTAGAGCTCAGCTGGAGAGTGGATTTGGCTGGATTTAGGAGGTTGGTTATTTTTTTGTTGTTGTTGTTGATGGGTGACTGGGAGGCACTGGCACTGTGTGGGGCTGAGTTTTTCCAGGTTTTGCTGTTTGTGACAGTGGGAGGACAGGACTGAGAGTGGTTTTGGTTCAGGGGCTCTTTGTTAATAAAGTACAAAAAAAAAAAAAAATGACAGTTTTGAATGGAGAGTAACATTGTGCAGCTTTGCTTCTGGGGGAAGGAGGTGCTGTGTGAGTCCTTTCTGCTTAAATTTTAACCTCTCTTTGGTTTCTTTGGATTATTGGTGTTCAAACAGCCTCTAAAGATCTGTAGTGATGTTTTTTTGGGGGGGAATGTGTGAGCAGGAAAAAAAGCTGCTTTCTGAGGGTTTAAGGCAGGGGAGAAAAAAAAAAACATCCAAAGGACATCTTGGGATATCTTCTGGTGAAGAAAAAAAAGAGAAAAAAATATAAAATCAAAGAAAGTTGAGCTCAGTAGTTGTCCTGTGACCACTTTACTAGCAAAAACTGTTGTGTGGCTTGCCAATTTACTATTTACATTTGAACTTTTTTTTTACAGTACAAGCCCACCACCAACAGCAGTTGTAAGGCTCATCTGGAATAACTGAAAGGCTGGATACCTTTTGTAGGCCAAAAACCCTCCTTCTCCTGCTTCTGCCAACTGGAAGCACAGAAAACTAGAATTTCCTTTTGATTTTGTTTCCAAAAAAAAAAAAAAAAACAAAAAACCACAAAACAAAACCAAACCACCAATTTGATTTCTTGTAACATCCACTAGGAATGCTAACAGTTCATCTTGCAGTGGGAGAGATTTGGACTGAGTAGAGGCATTTAGGAACTTGTGGGCTATTCCATAATTCCATGCACTGTATTCTGAGTCCTGCAAGTGCCCCAACTCTGCTTTGCTGAAAACTGGAAGTTATTTATTTTTTAATGACCCTTCAAAGTTCTGAACTCGTCAGCTAAAGCAAAAAGAAGTAACAAGAGTGATTCTTGCTGCTATTATCACTAAAAAAAAAAAAAACAACAAAAAAACAAAAAAATCAAGACTTGGAGATCCCTTTTACTTCTAACTAAACTTGAAAAAAAACAGGTTCAGTAAAAGAAAAAAAAGGAAAAAAAAAAAAGATAAAAAATTCTAATCGTCAAACGGATGAGTTATTATTTATAAATCACGTTTGATGAGAGGATCACTATCGTGAGACAGTGATGTAACTTTTAAGTTAAGAAAACTTTTACTTTGTAGATAATATAAAATAAAAACTTAAAAAAAAATTAAAA
>VYZS01017163.1:4415-16527 GCA_013400695.1 Neodrepanis coruscans
TTTTTTTTTTTTTTTTTTTTAAGTAGATAAGTGACAGGTATATCATGCACATACCACAGGAATTGACAGAATATTTGAAAAGAAAGAGTTAACACCTCAGTAGCAATACAGAAGTCCAAAACTGATGACTGTTTATTACCCAAAATGATTATGGACTTTAAGGGATTGGAAAGGCTTAGAGACAGTCATCATGATAAGTAAGACTGGACTGTGGAAAAATTTGACCTGTTTGCTCCCCCTCACTACCCATGTAACAACTGAGAAAAAAAACCAGCAGATTTTTATTGCGCAAGAGGCTTTTTGTTTCTTTGAAAACTTTAAACTCAAACAAGTAAGGATAAAGCTACGTGGACTATATATTATGATATATGTAAAGATGAAACAACGAAAGCTGAAAAGCAATTAGTAGGTTCTAGGCAGAAGGAAAAGGAAGTAAAAGGACAAGTGGTGAAAGATGTTGATACAGTGAAAGGGAAACATTTGAAACAAACCTCCAAAAGCAAGCGATGCTTAAGATGCTTTTGTATCTTATGTATTCGGGGTCTATAAGGAATCCGAAGTTCAGGTTCAACCCTGAGCTTTTTTCTTGGATGTTCATGCATTGTGCACAGAGGAATTTGTTACGCTAAACACCTATTTATATGCCTGGCCCACAGAATTCCATTAGGAATTTCTATAAAGTTTTATTTCATATTTTCACTTACTGAAAGTATGTTTTTACTGAGTCATCACAGATCATGTTTAATTAAGAGCTTAGTAAAGATGATCTGTTGCAGTAAACAATAATAAAAAAACACCACAATCCAGATTTCCATTGTATATAATGTTATGTTAATTACTGACATCTGTATATAGGTGCTAGAGGACATTACATTTTCTGTGCTGGCTAACTATCATTTTGTCTATTGCTTTCTACACCTCTACACCAAAGTACCTTTGGGAAACAGTTATGGGAGATGTTTCTATAAAAGTTCAGTTTAAAAACTTCCTTTTATTCTCTGCAGTAAGAACTGCAATTTTCATGCCTTTAAAAAAATATTTTTATTAGATAGGTTCTTAAAATGTATGAAAATACAGTTTATAATTAATTGATGGCATTCTGTCATTTGGCAAAAGAGCTTCTAGATATGTTTTAGCTGAAATATTATAAATTGAACTAGTGATTTCAGACAGTATCCATTTCTCTGAAGTGCAGGCTTCACCAGCTCTGACATTTATCCAGAAAATAAATTTAAATGCAGTTGTCTCTGACATAAAGAGTAAAATGAAAATTATTTTAGCCAATGCTTCTTCAGTGCGGTAGGTACACTGCAAAATGCACAAATGAATAAACAGCTTTAAATTCTACCAAAATCTGTTTTAATTTTGAGATTAAATAAGCAAATAAATACCCAACAGTTTTCCTGTTTCAGAAGATCCAGCTTTGACACACAAATGCATCTTCTTACTTACCTATCATCCACTTTTATTTTGCTTTATGATATTTTCTTTTAAAATCAGTCATGTTTTGGTAAAATATGTATAGCTCGAGAAAAATCCCAGCTGAAATATGGTATTAATGCTCTTCCTAACAGACAATGTATTGGTTGTATCACCAGCATGCTGGAGATCAAGTGCAACCTTAGAACTCTGCATAAAATCCACAAAATATATCTGGAAAATATAGATTCCTTCTCCCACTCAATTATGAACAAGTATTTTTGGAAACTCATGACTACTCTATAAAATAACAGTAATTTCACTGCCACTAATGCCATCTTGCATTCTGAGATAAAGGACAGGTCCACATAAGTCTTAGTAAGGACTGACTTCAGTCAGAGAACTCAGAATAACAGAATGTTATACTGATGCATAATATCACAAAGCCATAGAAGATGCTGAGACATATAGCAGGGCTGCTAACTGCACCTCCCACATAAGTAACAATCCATCAATCATCACAATTTCTTTAGATATTTTCAATGGCTGGCCTTCTTTGGGGAAAAAGAAAACAGAGAAGAAATTTAATTAAGCAACTACCTTTTTTCTCAGTGGCTTAATTATTTTATTTTCTTGTCATTGCTAAACAGAGGACACAGATATTTGTAGTCATATCTGTGGCCCTGAAGTCTGCATCCATTTTTTGAAGACCATGGTAACTACTAGAAAGTGCTGCCTAGCTACTAAAGATGTGTTAGTAAAGAGCTCTGATCAGGACCACATACAAGGAAATGTCAAGATCCTCTGGGAAAGTGGTTGCATCTGGAAACCTTTAGATGCCAGCTAGAGAGGAAGAAGAATTAAAGCAGACTAATCCTTTGTTATTTGCAATGAAAGTAGCTGACTCAGGATTGCAATGCTGAAATTCAGAAAGGAGAAACAGTTTCTTCTGTAGCAGATGAAGGTAGAGTGGTTGTATGAATCAATGTGCCCCTGGGATTTTTCATGTTCATCTTGAGATTCAATTAAATTGAAAATGTAAAATTTGGGAATACTGAAAATTCAGTAGTATTCAAATATCCAAATAGGAATGACATTTTCGAAAGTAAGTGGGATTTCCCTGAAAACTCCAAGGAAAAAAATATTTTAGAGTGAACATACAACCTGCTATTTGTAGTTATAAAATAATAGGAAACAAGAAATTTTTCACTTCTTTCTCAACGTGCTTTGATGGATGTCACTCAAAAACCTATCACTGTTTGGATTGGATTCATTCCGCAATTCATGTTTGCATTTGAATTTAGGTCTGTCACAACTGATAAAGAGTGATAAATGTGACATTACTACATCTAAAGATCATTAAATGTCAGCTCATGCACTGGCAGCAAAATGGCTGGCAGAAAGTCAATGATGCAAGAACTGTATGGAGTGTGAAGAGCGGAGATGGATCTAGGGCAGCAGGGAGTCATGGAAGCTGTGAGCAATCAATCAATCTTTTTATATGGAGGGAGAATAAAATGAGATGTAAAGGGAGTTCTCTGTGTACAGGTAGAGAGAAAAACTTCTTTAGTATTTTGATTCACGTCTGTGTGCACTTAGTAACCATGAAGAGGTCAGTAAAAAGCATGCATTGTATTTCAGCCAATTTCTTTTGAGGATTTCAAAAATATTTATCTATTTATCTTATTTATCTGTTTCTGGAGCATTGCTAGTTAAACAACTCCTGTGAGTAACACAAAACTTCTTGGTGTTTATGCAGAATTTTAAAGACAGACCTAAACGTGAATACAGAATTATGGCTTCCAGTTTAAACAGAGGACAGTAAGAAACTCCAGCAAAACAAAACAACGCATACACACGCAATCACTNGCCAACTGACTGGCACAATTTTAACTTTCCTTTTTTAGAAATCGAGAGCAAATCCATTTAGATTGCTGGAGCACGCCAAAGACTAACTGCACAAACTTCATGTAATGGCCTTTGTGAATAAAAAGTACTCATTTTGATGCCAAAAGTTACTCTTTGAGCGAAGACTTCTGTTAAGTTACATCCAAAAATACTCTAATAAACATTCACACTGGAGGACAGAGGAAGAATGACAGGGAAGAACACAAATAATAACCTGACTCTGCTATTTCCATGGCCATCCCAGGAGGTCAATCAGTGCATTAGAAGGCCTGTCTCCACAAACATAAGGAGTGTAGTGACAGGTAGGGAAATCCCAGAAATATACTCAAAGAAAGAGCCCCATCACCTTCCAAGGACTGTCCCAGGGGAGCTATCAACCTTACAATCCAGATATGAAGCCCTCAGAACATGTGTACTGGAGAAGTTCTCTGGTCAACTTCTGGACAGAGGGAGTATCTAAACCTGGATAGTGGAAGGATACACATTATTTGTCTATATGAATGTTCATAGTGATCCACTGGAGAGAAGAACAGGATTTAATAACATTTCAAATGTTAACAAAATTGTTTTAACAATCCGTACACAATAAACTGTTAGGTAAACCATACAGTCTTTTTTCTTTGTTTTATTTTCAGTAATTTTTATTTTTGCTTTGACAAAGAACTATGATTTTCTACTATTCTATATTTAATTTTGTTTTAATGATCTCTTATGAGAAATCTTTTTCTTACTCTGCATATATATTTTGAATATGGCTGCTGTATTACCTTCTCATTCTTATCTAAGATAGATCAAGATGAAAGACTGATCTGTGAAGAATACTCCTCTGATCATACCTGCTTTCTTCTAGACATCAGTGAATGAAGAATTTCCTTTACAAAATCATATTTCCAGCAGTAGCAAAAACACTAGGGAAACAATCTACCCAACTTCACTAAAATATTTTGGACTTAGTTTTGTTTTTACAAAAGAAAAAACAGATATGAGGCATTTAAAGAAGTCATAGGGCACAGTATAAGCAGCAGACATAAAATTTTTGAATATATTTTGTGTTTCTGAGATTTGGATTGACCTTAACAAATGTACGTAATTTTCAGGTACATGTCTACCATTTTCTCTTCCTGTTTAGAAAGAAAAAGATAAATCCTGAGGAACTTAAACAAGATTCTGCTTGTAAACCACTTCATTGTGCTTTGAAGTGGAATATTTCTTGGGTGAAAACACAGTGCTCAAATTCTTCTGAAAGAGAGGTATTTTTGTATTCAAACTACTTTCCACAATTCTAGCCAAGACTGAGAGTGTTTTGAAAATTCCAGAAAAAATGTCTTTTCAACTAGAAAATGTTTAAGAAAATAAAGCAAATAAAAAGCAGTCTTTCCAAATCACTGTAAACTCTGTAGAATTTAGGGTCCACTCCAGAATCTCTTTGTTGACCTACAAACATATACTATTACACTAAATACCCACAGTATTTACACAAATGCAAACCACTCTGCCCTCACACCTTTCTCCCATTACACTGCTAACCACTCTCTCCTCACACCATTCTTCCCTCACAAATCACTTTCCCCCTGCACACTTTCACAAATTTTCACATTTTCACGAATGTAAGTGAATTCCACATTTTTTACCTTATGGAAAAATGGGACAAAAATCTTAGCTTTGTTTTCAGAACATAAAAGAAGTGATTTGAGCTCAAGCTCAGTTTTTAAGCAATATTAGAATAATGCTAAATGAACATGACTATGTCTTGCAGTGGGTAGCAACTATGACTTTGATTACATACGTTTATTCCCTTTTTACAGGTCCTTCAGATCCTATAATTTAATAAAAAATCTTTTATCGACATTCAAAGAATATTTAGAGCTGACAGACCATGTTGTGAGTTTATATTACAGATTTCTTTTAATATTGTTAGCAAGAAGATAAACATGTCATCTAACACTTTTTTATTTTTTCCTATTTTCCTTAAAATCCATTTGAGTATTCTGAATACATAATCCTTATCTATAGAAGTACTAAAAACACTTAGTTAACAGGGCATTGCCTACCTTCCCCTTGCAGTGGAAAAGACAAGCACCTTTCTGAGTCATTGCCCCAGGACCCTTTAGTGGGAACGGACTGCATTTCACCAGGGCACTTCAGTGTTGGCTCTGTTTCTCAGAGGATTGCCCCTCACACTGATGGGCAGCACTCAATGACAGTGCAGTCTGCTTCCTAGCGCAAGTACAGATCCAAATTTCTGCTCTTTTGGGTGCTCAGTTTTCACAGACTAATATTTGAAATGTCATATTTTTCAGAGTCATTACATCCTGTTACACAGATGTAACAGGATTCTGTCTTTCCAGAATGTCTTGCCAGAATTCACACCTCTTTGTCACCAGAGTCATACCTGTAGTAAAATTAGAAATACTTGAGTAGACTGAAAAAGTGACAAGGAATATGGAAATAGACAGTAATAACTAAATAGGAAGCTGGCCCTAGTTCTTCTCTCAAAGAGTTAAGACAGGTATCAACTACAAAGTTAAACTCCAGTATTTATTACCCAGGTGAATTATAAGGAAACACTGAAAATAAAAAAACAAAGAGTAAGAATCTGAAGACTGAGTTATCTTTTAACATTATTTCTTTTTACAGCCCGTTTCTCTTTTCACTACATAATTCGCAAATCAAGCAGAACCTCTGTCATGTGCAAAGGTAAATTAATGAAACAATGTGAAAAATCTGTATTTGCACTGGTTTTGTCCAGAGTAGAGGTAATTTTCTTCATGGGAGATAGGATGGGACTGTGTTTTGGGTTGCGCTGAAAAATAGTGTTGATAATACAGGGATGTTTTCATTATCATTGAGCAGTGTTTACACAGAGTCAAGGACTTTTCTCTTTCTCAGCACACATCCCCAGTGAAGAGGCTGAGGTTGCAGAAGGAGCTGGGACAGTACATAACTGGGACAGTTGGCCCCAACTGACCAAAAAGACATTCTGCACTGTATGACATCCTGATCAGTATACAGTACTGAGCACAGAAGAAAGAAAAGGGAAGTGTTTGGAGTGATGGCGTTTGTCTTCCTAAGTCACTACTATGCATGATGGAGCCTAGCTCTCCTGGGGATGGCTGAACATCTACCTACACATAGGAAGTGGTGAATGAATTCCTTGTGTTGCTTTGCATGCACATCTTTGCTTTACCTATTAAAACATCTTTACCTCAACCCATGAGTTTTCTCACTTTTATTCTTCTGAGTCTTCCCCCCATCAGGGGAAGAATGAGCAAGTGAATGTGTGCAGCTTAGTTGGTGGCTGGGGTTAAACTTCAACAATATTGAAAGATAATTAGGTAAAGCAAGCACCTAGAAGCTATGAAGTACCAAACTGTGACTTCCCTTTAAGTTAAATGTACAACTATATATCACAACAGGAAGATAAGAAATAATCAGTAATCAAATCCTGGAATATTCATTAGCATGACACCCTTTAAAGAAATACAACAGGGAAACAAGGCCAGATTACAATACAGAACAAACTTTAAAAGGATGATGTAAATTTTTAGGAATAAAAGTCAGAAAAGTCGAGGCACAAAATAGAATGCTGTAACAAATGGACATAACAGATACTCTCAGCTGGTCCAGCATACCCAGCTGGGACACCATATTTAAAAAAAAAATATACTGACTTTCTCCAGCTTATTTACACAAAAGTGAAAAGAGCTGGAAAAGCAGAGAAAACATGGGAGTTTTCTATGCGGAAAGAGTTAATGAATTAAGGTTGATTTAATCTTTAAAGGTCTGAAGGGAAATTATTTTAAGATTCTTCAAACACATGAAAATTACTTTAAAGACGGTACATATCCTTTTAAAGGAGATGGGAATAAAATAAAATATAAGAGGTTTATACTTTAGTGAGGACATTTTTGTGAAAAATTATGAAAAAGCTTCTAATGGCACAGATAGTTAAACCTAGAAACAGAGTGGCTAGGGGAGTCCAGAAACTCAAATCATTTGAATTTTAAGAAACAGTTGGACAGACAACCGAAATAATAACTTTCATAAAGTCAACACTATTCATGGCAGGGGAGTGGACTTAATTATCTCTTGGAAAAATAATTAAGTTGTGGCTACATGCAATTAAAATCTGCATCATATATTTGTATGTACAGGATATAGACTAAACGGTGATTTTTTTTTTCCCCCTACTATCCAGAACTGATGAACAATATCATTACCTTCCTTACATGATACAGGAAAAGGTTTGCTTATCAACCATGTGTTCAAAGCTTCCATTTTCATAATTTGAACTCAATGAAAAAGCCAAAAGTAATGCAATTCTCAATTATGATATCAATAGGCTTTAATACTACTGATAGAATATGTTTTACACAAAGGAAGGAAAGCCTTTTAGAATCTCAGCACTCACAGCTATAATATATTGTATAAATAATATAAGTAAGACATGATACAGTTAAATCAGAAACTCTTATAAAAACCATGAAGAAATCAGAATTCAGTCTTTATGTACAATGGAATTAGTGTAGAAAAGTACAGAATAAAGATATACAAGAAGTATTCTCTTACTTTAAGTTTTCAGTAATACGTACTAAGAAAATGGAAAGGAAGGGGAAAGCAAAAGTAAAATTTAATATGAGAGTTAACTAGTTTTGACTAGTTAAATATGTTTTTTGTGACATTTTCACTCTTGTGGAGGACCAGAACTATTGACTTCTAAAGCTGTGAAAAGGTTATTTTATAGTTTTCGTAATCAGCGAGTGTTTGTCCCCTCTGTTGTCATGACATTCATATGCAACACGATTATATTCATATGTAACCCAATAATTTTCTTTTAGATCTTCCTTCTCAGAAATGAATACCTGTTCAAGATAACTTATGGCTAATAGGAAAGACTATTTCTGTGTTCTCATTTCCAAAGGATTTACTTACTCATTGTGATCATTGAATATTTTGCTCAAAAACCCGAAGAATTGTTCACTCTTCCTTCATTTATTTTAGTGTTGCAAAATTATTTATGTTTGTTGATGATAGGTGTTTATGTATTTCTTGTGCTATCTAGTTATGCACAGAAGGCATTAATCATGAGCCTTGTTGCTAAAACAGTTCTCTACCCATTATGCTCAGTTATCTACACAAGCTGACACTTTTAAGTGTCAAACCCTCCCCCCAAACCAATCAGTACTCTCATTTGCAAAACTTGTCCCATAAGATTTCTTCATTTGTCTCTGATTTTACAGTTACTCAGTAGTTAGCGTACATTGTTGATTACAGGACTGCCAAGAGGGAGGGCTGTTGGCTGAAGAAAGGAGAAAGAATGGCATTTTTATACATGCTATCTAAGTTATATTTATGGAGGAAGTAATTTTCCTCTCTCAGGTATTTGAAAGAAGATGCACCGCAGTCTGTATAAGACTCTTGTTCTCTGTGTTTTATAGATAACCAGCTGAATATTAATATGAAGCATGTAGGGGGGCGTAAGTAAGGAAAATTTCTTGTGAACCTTGGATAATAATTATTTTCAATGCAAAAAACAAACAAAACAAAAAAAAAAGGATTGCTAGTTTTCATTTTAAAGAAAATGAAAACTTTTACTCAGTGTAGCAAGTAGAAAGTTTCAAAGAAAACATGCACTTCCTGACAAGCACAAACTGTGAAATGTATTAGAAAATAAAGGTTTTAATGTCAATTATCATTAAAAACCTTATTTTCAAAAACACTTCACAGTTTAGTCATGCTGAGAAGTGCTTCTCATCTTTGAAATTTTCAGCTTGCTACACTGAGCAAAATGGGTGCAATTTTCTTTTAATTGTTTTGAACACCATGTGTGAGAGAACATGACAGAATGCAAATTGCTTCTCCAAGATGTAAGAGGCAGAGAAGTTGAATTTTGTGGCATCTCTCTGTGAGCTGAAAGCATGAGACACACTTCCTTTTTAACAATAGGTCAGGAAAGAATGTCTCGCTCCCTTGTTTTCAAGGTAGCGCATGTCCTTTCTCTCATTTTAGTTTGCAATGAAAGACAAGAAATCAAAATGTTTCAGGTACATAGTGCACTAACAGCTCTGTCCTCAGTAGCAACAGCTAGAATCCTGAGTTAGAACTAAACTAGACTCATAGCACTTTTACTCTTCCAAAATAACTTGTCTTCCTCCCAGCTATGCATGTAATAAACACAAACTGCAAAGCAATCCATTTTCATTTGTCTTTCTAACTGATCAGGCTGAACCAGGGCAAGAAATTACAGTGGATTAAGCTCCATCATGCACTAGTCATAATGTAGTATCACACTATTTTATAAAACGAGTATCTCATGTGGAAATGGTCCTTGTTCCATGAACGTTAGATACCAAGAAATAAAAAAATAATAATGAAATGTATTGACTGTCCAGTTTTTTTACCACAGATGTGTGGAAAGTGAACTCAGAACCTGGGTGGAGTTTTGAGCAGGTATATTTATACAGGGAGGCGAGTCATAAAAACATTTCAAAACTCCCTCCTCCAGTAGGACAGCATGTGAGATTTTATATCCACTTCCAGCAGTAGGCATTCCACATTACATGATTGGTTCCCAGCTCAGGGTCCCTCCCCATTCCCCTCTCCATCCTGCTCATCTCAGGGATCCCAGAAATTTGGGTGGGGGATGCGGATGAAGCCAGACATCTTCCTCCCCATCCCCTACCAAGAAGCTGAGTTGTTGCATATCAGCCAAACTGCAGAAAAACATGTTTTTCGCCCAGGGTCCTTGAGATTTGGACTCCATGTTTTCTAATTCCTATCTCTAAGCTCTAAGTAGTGTCTGCTTCTTGGTTTCTATGCTACCTTATATAGGTGTCTAGCTTCCACAGGCATTCCACTCATGTTATCCCTGATTCTCTGGGGCATGTTAGTCTACTTCTATATTCCCTGCTTAGCCTTATTTTCTAGTTCCCTAAAGTTTCCCTCTTATGGCCCTAAAGTAATTCTTTCCTCCCCAAGTCACCACAATCTCTGCAGAGCTAAGCATTTCTATTTTACACAGCTGTTATTAATCTCCCCATATGCACATCCTATAACAATATCAAAATAGAAAGAGCACAAAACTCAGAATGTTTATGAAATGAGGCAATTAGCAACAATGAAGCCAACACTTTGATTCTCTCTCATATGCCCAATTAGGCACTATTGATGTGGCTACCAGAAGTTATTTCCCTCTGCAGTACTTCCCTGGCTTTGCCTAGCTAGTTTGCTTTCTGTAGCACTGTGTTATAAGGCACAGAGGTCAGAATTCTCTTTGAAAGCCTCTAATGATCTGACAAAAGTTTTCAGTCGAGTTGAAATAGAAATCCCCTCAGGATAATTTGACATTGCATTATTATTGCAATGCTTTCTACAGATATTCCAAAGTCAAATTAATGTAATTTTTTTAGGGGTAAATGCCTATTGCGATGTGGTTTCTTTGTGCAACATGACAGAACTGTCACACTACTTTTATCAAACTTCTTGTGGTTTCAGAAAACATTTTCTCTTTTTCTATCTTCATCTAGGAAACACAGGTACTCCTGAACACCATCTTACACCTGAGCAGCAGAGAAAAACTATAATTTTAGGATTTTCAATTCAATTTCTGAGCCTTATTGTGGAAGTTCCATGTGAATTTCATGGCCACTTGCTTTCCTGAACAGTGCAAACTGAAAAGATATATTTTTGTATACCTTGTGGGTTTTTTTCCTTCTCAGTCTCAGTATTTCCTGCAATTCTGATTTTTACCATATCAAACATTACTTAAAAAAAATCAGTTTTGTAGTAAAGGTCATTTTCTTATTCAAGTCATACTAAAGGTGTTCATGGGTTCAAACCACAGGACATTCCCTTTTCCTTTAACCTCACAAATTTTCTCTACAGTCCACATAACTGGACATTTCTGCCCATGATCTGTCTCTTAAGTATTCTAAGGGAAAGTAGGTGGATATTTAATTTTAAACAAAGTCTTTTGTTCAAGTTAATCAAAAAGGAGCACTTGTCCTGAAGGCACATCAAAATAAACAATACAGGAAAGCGTACCATGGATGAGAACATTGCCGAGAAAAAAAAAGCATTGCAGAGCTTTTTGAGCCTTGTATAACTTTGTGTACAAGGACTGTTATGTGTCTTCAGTTGTTTTTGACATGGCCTTTTTATTGCCCTTTCAGGCTGTACTCTGACTCCAAGAACAGAAAGGAAGCAGCAAATTTATGTTTGCTTTATATTTTATATTGGACTCTTCATTTTGGCATTTGGAGCCTTATTGAGACTTTGCTTTTATTAATAAAAGAGAAAACATATAAGAAGACTTCAAAGAAGTAGGCAAAATTTATTCCAAATAAAGTCAAATACCAATATATTACATAACTTCTAACTTTGTCATGGAAGTATTACCAGCTTTTAGCACATTGACTTACAAACAATTAGTCATAAATGCTGTTATTAATCATAACTCCAAATATTTGAGGGTTTTTTTGATCATGGATTGGTTTACATGGTGACAGGCCTGCTGGTGAAAGATGGGGTATAACTGTCGCAAAGGTGGAATGTAACAGGGCTCATTGAAAGACCTCTAAACCAGATTTGAAAGGGACAAAGGATAAAACCAGGCTCACTAGAGATAAACCCGAGGGTACCATAAAAATGTTTGAGAGATGGTGTGCTAGAGAGGTCCTTTGGTCTGCTCTCTTAGTGGAGGTAGGGAATGGAGATCTATGTGGCATCGAAGACACCAGGGTTGCCAACATCTTAGGAACCATAGAAGCACCTGAGAATGGTCACA
>VYZS01017165.1:0-38364 GCA_013400695.1 Neodrepanis coruscans
GATCCTCCCCCTCTGCTCAGCACCAGTGAGACATGGCTGGAGTGGTGGCTTTGGCTTTGAGTGACCTGTACAAAACAGACATGGATTTACTGAAGAGTCTGGCAAACAGGAATTAAGGTGACAAAAAGACTGGAGCATGTGAAATAGGGGGATGGACTGTTCAGCCTAGGGAGGACATGGCTCAGGAGTGAATCGTATGAGAGTGAATGAGTATCTAAAGGAAGGAATAATGGTAACCTAGTGACAGGACAAGGGGCAAAGGTAGAAATACAGAGAATTCTGGTTAAATATATAAGATACTAATTTTACTTCGAGGGTGACAGAGCACTGGTGTCTGTCTCCATCCTTGAAGATATTCGTAACTCAGGTGCATGTGCTCTTAAAAATGGGATTAGCCTCACCTGTCCTGACACTCTCTGAAGCCAAAGAAAGGGCTGGAGTCCAAGCCCTCACCAGCCTCCACCCACACCACCCTCTCCTTTTCAATTAGGGTCCTGTGCTGTGTAAGGTGAAAACTCTCCTCTCAGGTGCTTTGTCTTAGGGTTTTTAATTACCTGCCTTCCCCAGCTGGGAAGAGACTAATATTAAGCTGGGTCTTCTAAAAGATCACTATAGCCCTCAGAGGCAAATAGAAATCTGTTTATTACCTCTAGAAAGAACTGTTGACAGATGAAAAAGTCTGATTTATCAAAAAGAGCCTATTGAGTCATTGACTATTGCAGACCACTAAAAATGAGGTAGTTGAATTACTGATTTATAGCCCTAATACTTCTTAATATTTTACTTTCATTTATGTGATGGCTGCAGTTGATAGTTTGAGGAATGAGAAGTATTTGACACAGTGGCAATGCCTGGGCTTTAGTGGCATAGGCAGTGGTACAGCCCACACAGTTCTGCTGACAGATTTTCCTTTTGCAACCACCAAATTAGACTAAAGCTTGCCAGAAACTGTCGTCTAAAGATGTAAAACTTCTGTAAATACATTTCTCCAATAGCAATGCTGCTGAGCTGTTGTAGGAGAGCATGGACAGCGTTACAGAGCACTGCCTGCCCCCTTCTGTACTCATGATGGCTTAACTGCCACTTCCATTGTAAATCCTATTTGTTAAGGATTTATAAATTGGCTGCATTCATTTGCTTGTCTGAAAGTTGGCACATGGCTCTCTCCCATGGTGTTTTTACCACATTTTTCTTTATTACTTGCTTTTTTTTTTTCCTCCTTGACTCGGAAACATCACAGAACTAGCCTGACTCTAACCACTAAATCCTCCCAAGATGCTACACGAATATTTTAATGAAAAGGAAATGAGGGGAAGTCTAACCTGTTACATTACATATATGTTTGGAAGAGCAACACCTCACTCCTGCTGCAGGAGGTATGGGGAAGCCTGGACAGGGCTGGTGGCACCTGGTGAACTGCAGGTGAACGGGAACATATGATGGGTGCAAGGCATCTGCTGGGCACTGACTCTTGCCTTGGTTAGAGGGATTGGTGGTGGCAGAGGATGGCCAGCCTTGCAGCATGCAGGGGGCTGTGTGAGGAAGGCTGGCAGGATCGAGTCCCTGCCTTCTCTGCTAAGCTGTTCCCTTGCTGGGAATCTGGCTGAATGTCTGAATTGGGTACCAGAGCACATCCCACTGATGATTAACCACTGTGTTTTCACTTATATTTGTTGATTTTGGTGCGGAGGCTGAGCTGACACAACGAGCTCTTGGTCAGCTGAGATTGAAATTACCTCTTTATCCTGTGGATGTGATGGGTCCAGCTGTGAAGGTACTGCAAAGCACTCTGTGATGACTGTTGTGTGACACAGTGTCAGCTGCTTGTTAAATGCCATTTGCTCTTCTTACTAGCTCAGGTAATCACCTGCCATGTGTTGCTGTAGACACACACAGCTCATAACCACAACTCCAATTGTGCCCAGCACTGCTGTGCCTGGGTTAGGCAGAAGCAGAAAAGGCTTTATGAACACAGGGGAGTTGTTGCTTTGACACTGGCAATGGTATTTGCATTACTAGAGCTCTTGCTCTAGAAATGCTCAAGCATTGCATACCACTATGTTTATTAGAGAGAGAAAGAGACAGACATATTGAGGGAGAGAGAATTTTTCTGATGTTATTGACCTAAACAAGCAGTTTTACAGCATATAGACGTATGTATGTATATTGGTACAACCAACAGCAAAACCTTCAGACACAGACCTGCCCAATGGAGCCACCTGCTAGAGCCCACACTCCTGCACTGTTTTCTGTAAGGCTGTAAATTCTTGTTGTTAATTCACAGATCTTAAAACATACTTTGCAGCTGCATCAGCAACTGTACCATGGTGGAGGCTAACCCTCACACCCGTGAACGTGCAGCCCATGGCACTTGGTGCCACACAGGTGGAGAAGTGAGTTTGATTCCAGAGGAGTGACACGTTTCAAATGCAGTGAAGTAATGTTTAAACTAAGTAATCTTTGTAAATAAGAAACTTCTATGCTGTAGGCTGTACCTGGAGAGGTTGGGAAGGAACTTACCTTGTTGGCAGGAAAGCTCAGAGACAGCAGGGTCCTGGTACCCTTTCATCACACCCTTTAGCTAAAGACAGGGTGCCCAATACATTCTACATTGGGCTAGTAAAGCCTTATTCCCACATTCCAAATTGCCCAGGGATATCTACTGTTAATTCCTTTTGGGGGAAGAATTACAGATATAGAAGGCCTGATAAATTTCCTGAGATTAAGGGCCTTTTGCTTTGCATTTGGATGGGGTAGGACTTGTAAGGCCACACTACCTTAGTTAGTAAGGTATGATCTTGCCTTTGAACAGTTAAAACAAAGGCCACCTGAGTATATGACTGACCTCCACATGTGGTTCTCATGCAAGATCATCAGATGAACAGAGGACAGTAGGATACAGCAACAGAAACTTTACCATTTGAATTTCCTAGGGCTGTATCCTCAAAGTTACATTTTGAACATATTCCCATCTTTGATTATTACTGAGTGCTTTAGAACTGTTTGTGAGACTGTTGGCAAAAGGGTCAACCTGACAGAAATTACAGCATAAAGCAGTTAATGCAGTCCTGATATGTTTTTCTTGGATTTATGAGGAAACTTACTGTTTGGCAGGAAACTCTTGACCAACAAACATGAACAGCCTTGGAAGAAGGTGTTATGTTCATGTTCAGGGGAGGTGAGGGATATCTACCTCTTCTGCTCTTACAGCAGGGATGAGCCTGAACTACACAAAGACTACCTCAGGGTCTTACAGAGGCACAGTCATTTCTGGCAGGAATCTTATGAGAGGCTGCATGACCCAGGGGATAGGAGGTGAAAACTAACAGTACCAGAGCCAGGCTCCCATGCAGGTTTCAGACTGGCTCTGTGCATTCTCAGAGCCCAGTGTGTGTGCTTGTGCCAGCCACTGCACTATAGGTAGCAAAGAAAAACGAAAGGGGGTCTAAATGCTTCCTTCCCCTCATTTGTTCCCATGAGACTATTGTGGATCCACTGGTCTGGCCCAGCTTTAAGAAGAGCCTCTGTGTATGCCTTTATTTCGGACACACTGAGGACTTCAAGGAAGGCTGACAGGGCATTGCTGGGGACTGGCATGGGCAAGGCAATTCCAGGAGGGAAAAGCTGGTACCTCTCATGGGCAGAACTGTCTTCATAGGGCCAAGATGCCATGGGGTGCCACCTCAAGAGGCCAAACACTAGTGGTGATGAGGAGCAGGATGTGTTGAAACACATGCCTATACCCACAGCTTCTCAATGCTTTGGGCTCAGTCAGGAAACAAAACGGGATTGGTTTTCAATCTTAAATGCAAGGTTATAAATACTGAATTCCTTCAGTTAGAGCAATCCAATAGAAAAAAAGGAAATGTAGTCTAATGCTGATTCTCCATCTGGTTTTAGTGTCAAACAGAAGCCTGTTCTTGGATCGTTGCTCTCTTTGCAAAGAACTTTGCTTATGCTGGAGTGAGTTTGAAGGGCAAACCTATGTTCATAGCTCTTGTGCTGGCCTGATTTTTTGCACTGTGCCTTCCCACAGCCAGGACCTTTTGTGGCTGCCCTCGGCCTGTCCTGATCACAGCACTGCTGGGGACACAGCCACAGTGGCACTGTTAAAGCCACCATTTAACTATTCTCCCATAGGAAGAATCCAGTTCACATCCCCTTGGCAGTGCTTTAGGTTTATCATCTATTCCATATGGGATTAAAGTATAGCAAAGAGGAGAGAGGAAGTGCGAGAGCCTTGAGAGGAACAGGGGATAGTAATTTGAGGGAGGTGAGAAAAGCAGGGTTGCAGAAAGGAAAAGGGAGAAAGAGATGCCTCAAGAAACAGGGAAAATGTGACCACAGGAGAGCAGGCCATGCCTGCCACAACAGTCCACTTATCTCTCCCATTTGCTACGTGAAAACTCTTTAAATGGGCTCTAACAGTCAGCTGCTTTTTGCACAGGAAACAATCTTTTGTCATAAGTACAAAAATACAGTAGTTCTTCCAATCTCCTGGATGCACCACACAACCATCTCAACTGCAAGAAAAATTTCATCCCCAAAAATGACCCAAGCATCTTAGCAGGGCAAGGGTAATCCAGAAAAACTGTGCTTGTGGAAAGTGTCTCCACTTTGTGAGTTCATGTTTTATGCCTCCATTAAAAAAAAAAAAGGTAACAATACTTCCTTGAGAGGTTTCACTTGTAAAGGACAGACTGATAAGTTAACAGCACTTCAAGTCCATCAGCACAGAAAAACACCTGCAGTGATGGATTGAAAATGCAGCCAGACTCCTCCTTCAGAGGATGAATAACAGGGCTGGGGATTCCTGTGGGTGCACTGCACAGGGTGAACATGTAGGTGTAACCTGGTCAGAATGGGGTGGCTCTTGTGTGCACAGCAAAAATTAGATGGGCTTTCTGAGTGCTCCAGGTGTTACACAACACAGGCACTGAACTGCTCAGCTTTAAAAATGCCCTGGAGTGAATTAATGCCCATAATCAACTCCAGCATCTCTGTCAGTATCATGAATCATTAAAAAACGTCATTTGCAACTCCAAAAGCAAAACTGTTCTCAAAATTAAGTAGAGGTCCCCAGCTACATACTTAAATGAGATAAAAGCGGCAAGGCTCTGGTTGATAGATGGCTCCCTTTTATCATCACTAGGAGTGACTTGTTTGCTTAGGAAAGGGTCTTTGATCTTGCCTCCCATTTTTAAATGTGGTAGAAATAAGCAATCTCCCAAACAAGACAGATTTCATGGAGACTTCCTGGCTCACAGCACAGCCTTCCACGTCCCATTTAATATTATGTTACTGCATTTTCAACCTTTTTGGAGGGTACTGTAGTGCAATTAAACTAATTCCAAGGATTGAAACATAGCAGTTTGAGGGTTGCAAGGTGTGAGGCACAGAGAGGGAATTTCTAAAACATTTACTAATTTTCTTCTATGTCCCAAGCAGACTTCTGAATGTTGTGTATGTAGGACTTTGTTTGCCTAGAGATCAAAGCACCAGCCCTCTGCAGAATTCCATGAAGCAACAAGAAGTCATTCCCACATATAAGATGCTGTGTGCAGTAGATGACAGACAGACATAAACACTTTACAAGATTTTGCAATGGAAGACAAGTAATTCACAGGAGTTTTAGAGACTTTATTTATGTATAAACAATTTAAACACTTTGCCATAAATTATCTTTGCCTGTCTCTAGTCTTTGCTTAGCAGCAAATTAAAATTAATATAAAAACTCAATGAACAATTCATACATGTATATTACAAAAAAGTTCTTGTACCAAAGTTCTTATTAGACTTTTTTTTCTTTTTTTTTCTTTTTTTTTTTAGTGGTGACTGTAATGTGATTGTCTCAGTTTCTCGACCAAACAAACACACTAATAATTTTTAAATCTGAAACAGTGATTGTGCCTTCTGGCTGATGTATGTACAGGGTGATCTGACGTGGTGCCCATTTGCAATAGTGTAACACAATGCCCACAGCTCTACTGGAACTGATACCAACAAACTACTGAATCTAAACAGACTACACCCTGTAACTGTGTTATACTGTCCACAATGGAAATCTTCAAAGACAAACAGAGTATGAAATTTATCTGTAGTGATTTATAGCCACCATTTTGAATGTAACTTTACACTCTGCCCTCTTTGAATAAGTTAAGCTTCAGGCCAGACAATTGGAGGGTCAGAGTGCAAGTGTGGTTTTGTTACTTTTAAATATATTTTCCTTTCCTATTTCCAGTGCGCTCTCACTTGCATTCCATTTGTCCTCCAGTTGCTACACACAAATCACCCCAAAGTCATGTTTTAAATGCACCTGTATTTTGCTTTAAATGAAAACCTCTTGGATATTTATCAAACAAGCAGTCTGAATCATCTGTGTTTCATCAGCTGGTTAGTGAAAGTGGCCCACTTGGATTTCTTAGTTTGCTCACGTGTGAATGGAGTGAGGTAATACAATACGAGGCCTTCTTTTTGTTTTTCTTTAGACCCAGAACAAGTGGGTAATATTTCAGGGGTACTTTTTAATTTGTACGGTTAGAGTTTTCAGTCTGGCTTTAGTCCACTTCAGGATGTGGTTTTTAATCCCTTGAAACAGTAGCATTTAACTCAAAAAATATGAGCTCTTTTGCCACTTACTATCCCAGAGTAGCTCAGCCTAGTGCCCCCATTTAGGTCTTCATCTCCTTAGGAGAGGAGATAACAGTTATGACTACTGATTCATCCAGCACAGGATGACAGCAGGTTAATTTGTTACCTCTTTCCCATTTCATTCTGTCTTAAAAACTGGATGTTGCTGCTACTGTCTGCTAGCTCTGGGTACTGCTCCACAGGCAGGACATAATATCCCTCGTAACCTTGAACCCTTCCCGTGTTCAGCAGCTGCTGCCTCTCTCCATCTGTCCATACACGGCTGCCCTCTCGGCCATCCCGCGCCTTCTGCTGCTCCTTGGCCCAGGCCGAGCCCAGGGCTCGCTGCCGAGCCTGGTCCAACACTCGCGCCTTCTCCTCGTCCAGCGTGTCGGGGGTCAGTCCGTAGCGGATGTTGATCAGCAGGGTGGAATACTGAAACTCAATATTCGTAAACCTTCGAGTCCTCCCATTGACAAGGAGAGTGGGCTGGGACACGGTGACGTTGATGCCGCTGTCCAGGACCTTCCTCCCGCTGGTCATGGCGAGGGTGACGAGGTCGCTGTCGGCTGAGCCGATCTTGACGAAGTAGTGGGTGTCCTTCCCCTCGATGCTGTAGTGCATTTTCTCCAGGTAGTGAGCACTGTTAAGGACAGAGGCGATTTTCCTGCTGTCGTCTGTGGCTATGCTAGAAACACCAGTGGTCACACGGCCTTCCTTCACAGCAAACATGATTCCTTTCCCAATGATAGGAGTGGTTGTTGCGAACCAGTGACCTGCTTTTTCTCTAATACTGGCATGTAATCTTTTAGATATGACCTGTCCCTCAAGAGCCATGAAAGCCTGGTTGTGTCTTTCTGTTGTCTGCTGCACTCCTGTAATTAGCTGGAGAAAGCAAAACAAAAGAGAAAAAAACACCAAAGAAGATACAGATCTGAACATACTCATTTCAGAGACTGATAATGATCTTTGCTTCGCCTTTTTAAGGAAAGCTGTGCAGTGAAAAATTCTACACTACGGAAAGACCACCCTCAGTTACCCACCCATATACATATCTTGATCAGAATCAGGTAAACACTAATTCAGCCATTTATTTTGCCACCTGTAAAACCAAATAAGATACTTCTCATCACCCTTTGTGTAACGTATATGTACCGCACATTTCAATTTTGGCAAATTGTATAACGTCCAGCACTAGAATAAGAAAGACTCAAGTCTAGCACAATTTTAATCAGAGCTGAAAATGAATAGGATCAGTGTATTAAAAGTTGACATTTAACTTCTGGACACTTTTGCCCAGAGATTTCAATCAGTATATATAACTAAAATGCTTATGAATGTAAGCTTTGAAAATAGATAAGATCTGGGTTCAAGAGTATCAAATCAATTCCTAAAGAGGGGAATTAGACTCTCAAATGACTTAGAACCCTGTAAAAGTGTAATATTTACGCTTATATGATCATTTCAATTGCATTGCCACAAAGATGAAGTAAGCCTAGCAAGGACTATGTTGGAATTGGCCTAGTACTTTTCTTGAATTTATTACATGGGTTGTAATTTATCATAAAAGTCAAAAACATACACCATTGTCCACCCTTAACTGGACCAGCAAGTATGAACACTGTAACTGAAGTTAACTGGAGTAGCAAGTCATAGCCTCTAACTAGAAAAATGACAAAAAATTTTAAGAAATCCTCTTACAGGGTGAGAAGTAGAACCCTTTTTTACCAGTAAGAGTACGACCTAAGTTTATTGCAACACATATGTTACTAGGATGGTTTTACCAAAGGTACAGCAGATGATAAATTACCCTGACAAAGTTTTCCTTTGTTATCGCTAATCAAGTTAATCGAGTTACAAGTTGTTAATCAAGGAATAACTCAATAAAAGACAAACTAATGACATTGTAATTATGATAACAACGAAGGCTGGCAAGAAAGGTATATGTTCATTAGTATAAAATCTAGCTATATTCACTTCATTTTACATTGAATTAAATGCTTGGCCTTCTGCTGTAACTGCAGAAGAGCCAGCAATTCTATCCATAGACTGGGGCAAATTTATAAAACCAAAATGTAACTTAATATTTCTGCCTACCTGTCCATTTTCACATGCTTGACTCTCAGACAGCTCATATGGCGGTGACACAAAGTACATTTTTGCTCTAGGGAAACCAGGAATAATGTTGCTAAGCTGAAATCCAAACATCACCAACCAGCTTTTGACATCTAAAAATCAAAAGGAAGCAGGCAAGTGAGAAACAAATGTGTCTAACAAACAGAGGAAATAAAAAAAAAATAGGAAATCCATCCTTGATGTCCTTAATTTCAAGTAGCAGCTGAAAGTCACAATTAATATTACAGAGTGAAACTTTACAGAATTGTAGCAATTTACCATGAGCAGGCACAGCAAACACTGCTTTAAATTTACCCTAAATACTTCATCAGGAATATACCACCCCTTTCATTCTTTTTCCATTTCACCACATGGATTATCCAAACATTTCATGGAATGCAGTACTTGTTCCATCTCTGACACCTTCTAATGTGGCTACTGTAACCTATAATTGCACTGTAAAATTATATTTTATTAGGTTAACACTTTAAAAACATCTGCAAAGTCCTTTGGGGAAATACATGGCTTCTCTTCTATGTCCTAGTTCTATCAGCTGTCATCAGGTCTCAGGAGGCTCCATTAAAAGCTGTGAGAAGCCAGACTTGTAAGTCAGATGTCTAAATTTAGGCATCAAGAATATCCTCCCCATCCCTCCAGGGAAAGTAAGAGTTGCATGGGAGGGGTACAGCTCAGCTCTGAGGTGAGCTTTGGGAAGTTCCAGCTGTGGGTTCAACCAAGAAAACTCTGTCTTCAGATCTAGCTGAAAAAGCTAAGGAAATAAATTAATAACAGTAATTCTCACTCAGCAGGTATTAAGAACCAATGATGTATTGACGCTTTCAACAAAAAGAGTCCATGACCCCATTTTACATTTCCTGATTTATGACCATTTTTGTTTAAAAATCTCTCCTGTCTTTTGTGAGTGCAGTCGATGTGTTTGACCTCGTTCCTAATTAGGAGCCATGACAGTCTTTCCCAGTGGCCATCCCTCCTTGCTGGCCTTTACTGGCTCCTGATGCTGCTGTTTTTGCTGCTTTTTCCTGTGAGCTGAGCTGCTGCAAAGACTGTTTTCCCCAAAAGTCTTCTTTTCTTAGCCATTCTGACTCTAAAATAAATGGTAAAATACTCTGCCTTTACCAAGGTATCTGCCATCACACAGTGCCTCCTGTATTTTTCCTGTACCTTTGGACAGCACAGAGCTACCTGCTTCTTTTTAAGGCTTCAATATATTTTATAGTGTAATGGTATCTCCTGAACAGTTAACTAATTCCACAAAAATCTTATATACAAAGTAGTTACTATTTTGTTTAGCTAATGTGCTTTGCTACAGGAATTCCTTTTCAGCAAAACCTGTGAATAAAACAGTGTCAGGGGTTAACAGGAAGAATGGATTAGGGGGGAGGTGTTTATCTGTTGGTTTTTTTAATTGTTGTTTTTTTTTTTAAACTGTGGCAACAAAGGTGCTGCTATAATCACTTTTTGTGTAAGATAATCTGTTTCATCGACACAGCGACAAATATTTGCATCCTCAGTGACGTATTTTTACAGACTGCAAGGTGTATGTTGACCCAAAATGCAATTTATCTTTCTAGATTTCATCCACTGGATGGATAAATTAAATGAATGCCATTTCAGAATGTACCAAAATGCAATAAGATAATGCTGAAAATCAGAATCAAACAGTGGTGAACGAAAATAGGAATTTTGTTGAATTTAGGACAACAGAACTTGATCCCAAGGTAATTTCAGTCACCAGTATTTTCACACTATCTCCAAATTACAGAGTAGCTCCAGTGGAATATGTGGTGTATTACACCTATTAGATTGCAATATACTAATGAAACTTGCTATGATTTTCTTTGAAGGAAATGCACACTTTTCTTGAAATTCAAATTACTGCTAAAATTAAGATGGCTCCTTTTAAAAAATGATATCACTGCTCTAATTATTGTATACTGCATATTCAGTTCTGCAAAAAAGCTTTTCCTGAGGACATATTAATTACCTTTCCTTTTAGAAACTGCCAGCAGCTAGTTCAAGTACTGTGTGATGTTACTAAGTGAAAAATTATTACTAATTAAGAAAGGGTTAGAAGTTTTACCCAATTCTAACATATGTGATCAAAACTACTTTTGTTTCTCAACTCTATACATTCCACAACATTTCTTAGTCTTTCAGGATGAAATAATTTTTAAAAAAAATCAAGGACTTTGTTTTAATGACTAAAGACTCTTTGCATATTAAAAGTTAAATGGTAAAAAGAGGTTTAATTAAATCCATTCTTGGTGCTAATTCATAATGTGCCCATGGGCTCAGTGAGTGGTTAATTTTGAATGCAGCCCTGAAAGGAATTGATCTGAGCAGTTCTGGTGAGTGATTATGAACCAACCTGCCAGTGATTCCTGTAAGTGACTTCACTTTTCTTGATATAGAATTAGAATGAACACATCTTCAGACAGTACTAGTTCAATAGGAAGAGCACTATGGCTGTGTTGAAATTTAATAATCAGGCAAAATTATTTTTATTTTTTTCCCTCCATAATTCATTGTGGCTTCTTAGTTAATGCTCTTCATTCAGGGAAGAACAGTATCAAATAATCAGAATCAGGCAGCCCTTTTCATAGCACAAAAAAGGAAAATGGCCCACACTCGATGGGAGGATTCAGCAGAGGGCTAGGAAGGAGAAATCAGATTTCTCTCACTAATCAGCTTCCAAACCGCAGTGTTATTTATTATAAATATGATGAAGTCTCACCTGTTACATAATTCTTTAGATCCAGTTCATTGCTGAGAGGGTTGTTACTCTTGAACATGTACAGGTTGAAAGGAGCAGGTTCTTTGCCAATTTTTTTCCACATGGTGTAATCAGGAGATGTCCAGCGTCCAGCCAGGACATCGTAGTCCCTTTGGGTAAAATGCACAAGTTTGGTTAAGGGATCATACAGCCCTCCATGGAAGCCAATGACCAGCTGGAAATCTGGGTTAGAGTCATAATAAATCTCCCCATAGGCCGTGTACTGAAGCTGTTTGATCATGAGGCCATTGATGCTGAACACGGCTAATGGAGTGCCCGTGTTATCAGAGGCCACATAATACTCTTCCCCGCTGCTACTCTCCATTGCAAAGAGGTGGCCTTGCAGATCGTAGTACAAAGAGGTAATTTCAGAGTTGGAATGGTTGTAGACATGAGTTACCCTTGTTGGATTGTGAAGATCAGCATAAAAGTACTGTAGATGATGCCCCAGGTTGGTTTTGCAGGAAGCCCTTCGGCCCAGCCCATCGTAGCGGTACTGAACACTCCACCCATTTGCTTTGTTGTAAGCTCGTGTCAAGAGTCCTTTGGAGTTGTACTCGAACACATCCGCACCCCGCTGCCACAGGAATCCGTCATCATCGATTTTGTACGGGATGTCGCCCAAGCGTGTGATCCTGTCCCTCAGGTCATAGCGCAGCGGCATCAGTCGGACACTGTTTCCAGGATTCAGGAGGTGCAGGTTTCCGTTAAGATCGTAGCTGTAGCGCCAGGTGGGCCTGTCATTTACTGCCACACTTTGCAGTTGTCCATCCCCATCATAATCATAGGTGTACTTGGTTGTGTTGGCATAGGGACCGAGTTTCAGCTCCCTTTTGGTCACCCTTCCCATGCTGTCGTACTGCACAGTCATCCAGTACATCAGGGACCGGAACATTTCATACTGAACCTCTTTAATGCGGCCATGGGTATCAAAGTGCTTACTCAGGGTCATAACTGCTGTGGTGATAATCTGATTTATATCATAATAAATAACTCCAAATTTGCCAAAATGCTCTACTTTGCCAGAAATCTCATCATAACGGTAAAGATCAACTGGAAGAGGTGTCTCACTTATTATGGGTTTGATGCTTGCGATTCGAAAGCTGTTATCGTGATATGTATAATCAAACCTTGCATTGACCATGCCTTCCTCAGAGAACCTGTAGATCTGTTTGTCAACAAGAGGACCAATTTTCCGATAGCGAATTGTACAAGAAAATCCCCCACTTTGCAAATTCACCATTTTTAGCACACCCGTAGTTTCATCGTATCCAAAGGTAACCGCGGTGCTGTCATAAACAATTTCAGATAATTTGGATAGCTTTCCATACTTGTAGAAGACTTGTCGGCCAGTACCTAAAAATGACGTTTTTAAAATTCTCCCGTCGTCGCTGTAATCAAAAATCACGGATGCATTGCTCTCGGGAGGATTATAGATATTCCTGATGTAGCCAATGGAGGTGTGAGTGGACATGCTGTGCCGAGCCACGCTGGGCATGGTAACAGCGTGGAGGCGGTCTGAGGAGTCGTACTCAAAGATGTACTGTCGCTGACTCTGAAGCAGTAAAACCATCGACTAGAGGGAAGACAAGAATAAACAGTTACCAGCTTTCAGCATGTGGCCTGTGGGAGGGCACTGAAGAAAAGTTTACTGAAGAGGCACTAATGTTAAGTGAGTACAAAGAGAATCAGATACATTAGTTAGGGGCACAGAGCTGCTCAGGGATATTGTCAGATTGCCAGATGAGAGGATCTGCTGCTTGGAAATCAATATGCTGACGCTCCAGAGAAAGTGTAGGTTAGCAACCTGTGAGCTACCCTCCCTGTAGAAGGACTTTTTTTTTTTTTTCTTTCTTTTTCCTGAGGGATGTAGAAGAGTTAGATAAATGGCTTGATTTATCTTTCTGCCAGCAGTTGTAATTCACAACTGTTACTGTGAAATATGTGAGAAAGGAGAGAACATCAGCTCTGGTTTGCTAGAACAACAAGAAGGGAAAGGGAAAACAATATGCAATTTTGCAGTATTTAAGAGACTTTTATGACTGAAGTGTCTTAATTAGGCTAAGTAAAAATGCATTACAATAGTTTCATTTAATAAGTAATGGTTAGAGATGAATTACTGCTTGTACATGTACCTTTTGTCAGGTTTAGTCATGCATTTTTGGGCTTAATTAAGTACAACTCATTGTGTTAGTTTATGCCATTTTATGGCAGCTTCACTGCTTTCAGGAAAACATCAAAAGACACAAAACATGAACAAAGTTATTTTCCATTAAAAATTACTCAAATTCAGCTGACTAATTGAAAAATAAAGACTCTTGAGACCAGGTACATAGCGAATCTAAACAGCTGGAATGCATAGAATTTTAGATAGCTTGTGCATGTATGTTACGTGTACAGCTTAAAATGAAGCTGGACAGTACTTTTTTGTATTTGTGGCTGCTGTCAGAAGGTAAGACAGCATCACCTACATTCTCTAGGTAGGTGTAGCTCCACACTTTCCCGTCGGCGAACATGCGGGATACGATCCTGCCTTGTTTGTCGATGTCCGTCCTCTCGCTCATGGCTCCGCGCTGGAGCCCGGCCAGGCGCCCGTTCAGGAAGTAGGACACGTTCACAGCGGCCAGGCCACTGCTGGGCAGCCACAGGAAGGGCCGTCCCAGCTGATCGTAAATTATCCGCAGGGTAAATTTCCGGTGGTCGTCATAGATCTTCTCTGTTCGTATGTTCCGGTCGTAATCGATGGACAGTAAGTTCCTCCCGTGCACCTGTGGAAGGAATGGAGGGTTTGCACTCAGTGTGTGGTGGGCACCCCATCCCTCTGGATTTACAGTGTGGCAACAGCATGCACAGCAGAGAAATCCATTCTGAAAAGTGTAGGAACTCTTCTTGATAATGGGCTTTTGCTTTCTGCTTCTCACTATATTCAAATATGTAATCTGGAGTGTTTTGCTTGGATACTTCCCACCTCCCTGCAACATGGGAGATGATAGTCTACAGAGAAAGGCTTTCCTTATGGTCAGAACAGGCAGATGTCCTGCACACTTAAGTCTTAAAGTCTTAAAGTGCAGAGAAACGAATTATTTTGCATGGAAGTAGTTTTTCTACTTCTGCCATCAGTAGTTCTTTGTCTTTTTCCATACAGTCACACTAGGAACAATAGAGGAAATTATAATTTTGTGTCTTCATTGTGGTTTAGCCACTGGGCTTCTGTACTTGTAACACCCTGCCTGGAATTCATGTATTTACTGTTTTCTTCATTTACTTTACAAATATTCAGTAGATCCTCCAGCAACCCAATCATTTGGGATGGGTTTCATTTTGTCTGTTTAAAAATTCTGATCATACAGGCTGGGGAAAATGGACTTTTAGTGTTGAAAAACAAAAGTGCTAAATAATTATGCTAAGTTTTTTTTTTTTAAGTTATAATTTTCATTCAAAATACAGCGGGAAGTGTTTCAGATTTATTTATTTATTTATGTTAACTAAAAGCAAAACAGAAGCAAAGGAGAATAAGAATGCCAAATGGAGAGACTTCCAGTGAAACTGCTATAATGAGATACATAAATTTATTCACTGGGGGCTAAGCCACAGAATTCAGGCTAATACTGTAATCTGATAAAGCTTCTTAAGTAATTTAATTGTAGATGCATCATTAATAAAGTAGAAGTCTTTAAATTAGATACAATTTGAGAGCAATGACTACTTAAAAAGTATTCATCAATTTCTGGGAATTTGTTCTCAGCTTATATTTTACAGTGGCTTTGATTAAGCAACATTTTCTCCTACCCAAAATTAAACTGCACATCAAACAATATGTAAATTAACCCTGAGCCTTTCTTGAGGACATAAAAGTTATTCTGAGATATATTCACTGACAGGGGTGAACCCAATTCCCACCCCAACCAACTCAGTAGGAAATCAGTTATACGGAAAGCACATTTAAAATTAATACAATTTTGTGTTTGTAAAGAAATAATTATTTCAAATTATTGCTCATTATCCTAATTTTTTCCATTAATAAAATTTATCTCTTTAACAGTTTGCATTTCCTCAGTGGGCAATTACTAGGAAAAAAAGCTCTTTTCTGTAGATTTTCCCAAAGGTTATCCCAGCAACAACTTCTCGTATGATTCAAAGAAAAGATAGAGTATTTTTCCTAAAACACCTTGGGGTAAAAAAAAAAACATATTCTGCTCTCCTATTGTACAGAAAGAAAAGCCAGGGAAACTAAACTCAACATCAGTACTTCCTAAATTGGTTACTCTCATTTTATAGGATCAATCCTGGTGACAGTGGCACAAAAAAACCTCTTCCATCAGCAAAAGAAGGCTTTCACTTCCCAAAAACATTTAGCTATAGAATGAAATTATTAGTGTATGACTGAAAAGATTTTCTGAAAGATTGGTAGATTTTCTAAAAAGAAAAAAAATTATTTCAGAAAGATCATGAACTAAAGTTTAGCTCTTTTGGGGTTTTGATTGTTCTTGTGTTTTTTTGTTTTTTTGTTTTTTTTAATTTCTAAAGCTTCATAAACAGTTGGGATTTCTGAGGCTCCTTCCCTCCATTACAGTAACTACAACCATAGTCTGCACATAGGCAAATCTCACTCCACATATCCTCCCTTTTCTCAGAAACATTATAACAATTATTAAGTTTTTTTGCCACAGAAAACAAAATTAGGTTGTTTTTTTAAATGATTACACAGACAAGAGCTGTGCACACATGCAAACAGCACTTGGAGATGCACACACAAACATCACCTGCTAGGATAATTCAGTAACTTGGTTTGCACTTGTAAAGTAAGTAAAACCAGAGAGTGTAATTGCAGTATCATATTAATTATATAGAAACCCAAACAGGCTGTCTAACTCCCACTCTTCCTGGGAACATCAATAACAGTTACAATTATCACAACTGCACATTACCTAACAAGCCTTTCTCTTTTGTTCACAGCCCACATGCACATTTGGTTTTCCCTCAGCTGCTGCTGAAGTGGCTGCAGGGATGTGCCCTTTGTGCCTTGGAAAGGTCTGGCCACAAAAATCACTTACGTGATGCTGCACCATAACAAAAACTCTTCAGAGGGAAATCTTACCAAGACTTTATCTGAAACTCTCATAAGACAATGAATGTGTGGTGCATAAAACTGTAGCACAATGAGTGGGATAAAAGAAAGGTGAAGTGCAGGCTTTCCTTTCTCAGGTTAATGAAATCTGCCCAGGAGTGTGTGCAGAGCCCGACACGTGTGGCTGCAAAGTGCCCACAGCACAGATGAGCAGAGCTGGGGGCACAGCCTGAGGACTCAGAATCATTGAATATTCTGGGGTAGAAGAAACCTTTAAAGATCACCCAGTACAACCCTCCCGCAGTGAGCAGGGACATCCTTCACTGGAACAGGCTGCACCTGCAGTGCTTCCAGGGATGGGCCATCTACCTCTCTGGGCAACCTGTGCCAATGCCCCACCATCCTCACCATAAAAGATTCCTTCCTTAAAACTAATCTAGACTACTCTCTTTTAGTTTAAAAAACACCACCCCTTGACAGACTAAAAGTCTGTCCCCACATTTCTGATGAGCCCCCTTTCAGTACTGGAGAACAGGGGCGTGGGCTCCAGCAACTACCCCTGAAAGTACTAAGAGGTGAAGTACTCACCAAGGGGTGAATCCCAACCACTGTGTCGGTAACACTTGTTGTGAACTGGGGATCCAGGAGATGCCCCACACACTCTCTCACTTCTGCAGCAGTGCCCTGGTCTCTATCACTACACGTGCCACAGCCATCCCTGCCTGCCACCTACCCCCCCCCAACGTTCCAACACACTTGCTCTGTTTTGTTCACTAAACAATTTATAAAGATGAATTAGAATAAATGAGATGCAAATAAATTCTATTTCTCTCTCATTTTTGAATTTCATTTTCAGTCCACTCAACCTGTGATAATCTCATAGTGATTTTCATTTAAAAGAGCTAAATGGATATGTGATTATTGTTACAGGAACTAACACCAGACAATTAAATGTTGAGGTGTTGCTAGATAAAGCATTGTTTTAATTTGCATAAACATGATGCAAGAAAACCTATCTCAGGCAAGGTTTCAGCTCTAAGATGTGTTTAACTTCAGCTAATTACCACAAGTACCTCTATTAAATTTTTCGGATTGTGAGTTAGGATTACAACAATTTCATTTCAGGATCCTATTTATTTTCATTTTGAACACCCAGTTAAAATGCAGAGTTGATCTGTTTTCCACTTATAATCAACTGATGCAGGTCAACACATCAAGAATCAATTACACAGCCACAAAATTTAGTCATTAAGGATTAGCTGCTAATTTCATTCAATTTTTTGTGTAACCTTCCCTCTCTCCTCAATAAGTACATCCTGAGCATTTGTGAGAGTAAGGAAAGTTGTTAACACTGGGAATGAAATGTTAAGAACTATGAAAATACCAAAATTTAACATCCAAAGAATTTTCTTTTTTTTTGTAATTCACCACGTAATTGTTTACATATATTGCACTTAATACATCATCTTGAACATACAGAGCTGTATCTCATGTTCAGTGATGTTGAAGAAATATTAAAAGAATGAGGACTTGATCAGCACTACATTTGTTTTCTGCCCAGTATCTTAAAGCCCTTCCAAAACTGCACATACTGAAGCAGCCAGTGAAAGTTGAGATACTGAAGTGGGAGGAAACCAGGCCAGCTAAGCACAGAATGGGATTAAACCAGCTGCAGCAGATCTTTAATTTGGCAGGGGATGGATTACATGACCTGAGTGTCTTTCTTATCCTATGCTTATGACTTTGTAATTATAGCTATTATTTTCCAATCATGCCATTTGGGAAAGGGAATAAACACAACATGCTTGTCTCAGTGAAGTCTGTAGGGGGCTTTTACAGCAGCAGAATGCAACTACTCAAGCTGCAGTTGTCTCTGCTCCACAGCACCAACTGGTTACAAATGGTAAGGACTGAGATTCCCATCTTCCACCTTTTTCAGGGGGGACCTCATTGCTCTCCACAGCTCCCTGAAAGGAGATTGTAGCAAGGTGAGGGTCAGCCTCTTCTGCTAAGTCTCAAGTGAAAGGATGAGATGAAAATGCTTGAAGTTGTACCAGGGGAGGTTCAGATCAGATATCTGAAAAACATTTTTCACTGCAAGAGTGGTCAGGCATTGGAGTAAGTTGCCCAGGGAGGTGGTGGAGTCAAGATGTCTGGGAGTGTTGAAGAGTTATATGGATATGGCACTTGGGGATACAGTTTAGGGGTGATTTATATTGGTGCTGGCTTAACAGTAGGACTAGGTGATCTTGAAAGCCTCTTCCTACCTTGATGATTCTGTGATTCTGTAATATTCTGGGTATTTTTATCAGTGTGTTTTAATAATGAGGCTTCTATAGCCGATGGCAGCAGATGATCCCATGCAGCTAAATGACCTTTCAAACAGAGGAAAGCATGGCATACCAGAGACAATCCTACAGCTGTACTGTTTTAACAACTAAAACAGGGAAGGCATGTCCTTCAAAATAAAAAATTAATTTTGTGCCCAAAGAGGAAAAGATCGTTACATATAACAACAGATTCTACTTACCCTGAGCTTTCTTCCAAACACAGTCACTTTGCCTTTAATCTGTTCCTTCCTCAGACGCCATTCAATTGAGTTTAAACCATTTTCCATTGGTAGAGAAATATTACATCGTCCTATGGTGGGAGTCACAGTCCCAGCCAGGACATGAGGTTCGCTGTGAAAGCTAATGCTCATGCCATTGGCATACATCACTCTCAAAGTACCATTATTACAGAGCTGGTAGCTGTTCCTCACTTGATCTACAGCAATAATGAAAAGAAAATAATTTAGCTACTCCAGTCATAAAGAAAACATATAGCTTAATTTGATTGGTTTTTTATTGCACTCCTGTTGATGTTAAATGAAGTCAGCCTGCAATTACCATTTACGTGGTACTATGGTGGAAATTACAGATGTTACTGATTCATGTAAAGAACAGTAGTGTAACAGTGAGCCTGCAGAGAGATACTGTGTTTATTTCATTATGTTTTCCCTTCAATCTTAATTGTGAATCAAAATGCACAGTGATATGTGTTCAACCACGTAATTTATTTCTGATATGAAGAAAAACTCCTGAAAACTGAACTGCTGGATAAACAACAAACCATTAAACTCCAGGACAAAAAGAAAAATAAAGGACTGCTGGACTCTTTATAAGTAGGAAAAAGTAAGTGCCTCTTCTTTTTCTCTCCTTTTTAAAAACTGTCTCCAAGCAGAGGTTTTGTACAGAATTACAGTTTGGCTTTAAATCCTCAAGGTGTGAGGCTCCAGCAGTGCAAGCTGGCAGCCCCAGTCTTTCACTTGCCTGCCTTCCTGCCTCCCCACCAGAACCACGCTGGCCTGATGTGCACACCTGGCTCTGGGCTGTCAGAAAAGAGTTACAGAAATAATCCTGTGCTTCTAGGGCCGTGTGGTTCTCCAGCTGTTTGACACAGCCAAGTCTACTCTGAGCCAGCATGGAGTGCCACAATTTGCAGCTGTCAGCAAAGCATCAATATTTGCCTGACAGAAGGACAACATCTACATAATTAATCACCTGGTATAGGAGAAATAAAGTCTTTGTAACCAGACCTGTCATGGTATAATAGTCTATAAATGTTGACATTTATGTCAGGAGGAGACTATTGTTTGACAATGATATTCTCATTCCAGTGACATTATATCTTAATTAAAAAGTCCCATCACTCACCAAATTCCTTTCAGTGTGTCTCTGACTGTTTTCGCTCCATCAGATACAATGCCTGGGTGGAGCTGGAAAGCTCTAAACAAACACTGAACCCCTGTGTTGCTGATGCCTCCTGCCACACTTGCTGTGACACTGCTCTCATAAGTGATTACCCACTGCCCTGATTGTTCTCCCCTGTAATTAATGGCACTGTATAAATTTGGAATATTTCATTTCTCCTAGCAGGAGGCTCCCTGAGGTTTTCCAGAAGGATCTCCTCCCAGACAGCCCACATCCAGCATTAAAGCTGCATCTCTGTGGCACTGAAGTCAGACCCAATTTTCCAGTGAAGTACAGAGAAATAGGTGGGTGGGTAAAGTGACTCTGACCCAAGAGGCAGTGGCAGGACTAACATTCCCCAGCAGAGAGTGACCATACATACTTGACACAAAGCACAACTAAAATGTCTCTTACCTGTCCTGAAGACCTGTCATTATAGGAATAAGCCTTATGGGAGTTTTCCTTGCAAACCTTATATGATTTTCCCCTTGCTCATAAGTGTGCCTAATGACACCAATCTTTAGTGAATTGCTTTCTCAAGCTGTGTGTGTGGTTAGGAGGTGTGCTGAGAAGTGTGCTTTGGTACCTTGAACAACTGTATAGGAAGCCTCCACAGAGGAGAGATTTGTGATGACCGTGACATCGTCATCCCGATTAGAATTCTCAATGTCGATGGTAATAGACTTTTCCATCTCTCGATGAAGGCTAGTTACCACTCCAGTGGGACGTGTTACATTGGTCAGACGCCCTTCATGATCATAGCTAATAGAAAAGTTAGTGAGAGCAAAAAAGCATGAGGATATATGTTCATTTCAATACCCAGTGTATTAATAATGCACCACATTTGTGCAAAAAAACCCCAGAATGAAACAGATTTTCAAGAACATCCTGGCCATACCTATTTCTCTGTTCTTGAAAGAGTCTATAATGATGAAATAATATATTTTAGAGATACTGATCTCAATTACATGGGTGAAAATCCAGGCTAGTATATTGTAAATTATTACATTAATTAAATTATTATGAATATACAAAGTGATATTTGGCTCAAACAATTATAATTAGTAAATTAAGCTGCATTTCAGTAGTTGCATTTCACTCTAAGGAAGTGGACTTCTGATGGACAGTACAAGATACAATTTCATACAGTGCATATTTGCAATTGAATACTTAGTGGAAACTAAGTACGGTCTTAAATGACATATCAAGGAATAAACTTGCCATAAAGGATTAAAAAAGACATCAGCTTGAGAAAATAATAATTCCATTTAGATCTTATCTGTGGTTTTGAACTGCATTTTGGGGTCAGTATTTTGGCTCATAAAGATGAAAAGCACAGGATGGGTTGAACTGAACAAAAGACAGCAGTCAGCACTTAGAATAGACCTTAGAAGATAAGTGCTCCAGAGGCATAAATATATATATATATATATATATATATAAAAAGGGCTTTCCATAATTTTATTGAGTTAAATTTATTTAGAGGTATAAAGCCTGAGGAGGGGGAAAAGAAAGAACGCTGCTGGACATTAAATCATACCATTTCTCCCTTCCCTTTAGTATGCTCTATTTGTGTGCATAAGTATGCTAAAGAAGCAATCCCTTGGCTCTTAAGGGCAAGAAATGGGGACCTGAAACAAAATCAGCGTTCCAGTCTGCCACTCTCCTTGCTGCAATTCTCTACTCGTGCAAGAGTCTCTCACCCAGCCGCTACCAAAGCGCACAAGAGAGGCAAGAAAAAATGTCCTGTGTAGATAAAGGGAAAAGTTTAGGTAGAGATTGAAACCAACTGGTCATCCTTCGAATGCAGAAATCCAGGGAGCAGGAAGCCTGGAAGAGAACTGGTAAATCCATTGCATTGCCTGAGAGTAACAGAAGAGAAGAGGAGCACATTTAGTACCATGGAGATAGCTCAGTTCTTTGTACGTCGTGGTGAGCTGGAATGATGAAAAAAAATCAGTGCTTTCAACATGTCTTTACAACTAAATCATTCAGAGATCTCAAACTAGGCCACCTGAACTGCACAGCATACCTCCAAATTTAATACACAGATTGGCTCCTCAGTTAGTACAAATAAAAATTTGGCTTTCAAATCCATTGCAAATGGTTGCACTCATTCAACTGAATATTGGGAAGGAAGGAAGGAAAAAAAATCACCTGTGGAGCAACAAGCCTTACCAGAACCATTGGAAGTATTAGGCAAAGGAAATGAATAAAACAAAGCATCATGTGACCTAAAAGGGACCAATAATACATTGTATTCATTTAAGCAGTTTGGGATCAAAGAAAGATTAAGCAGCATGATTTTTCCCCAGCAAAAGGCACAAGTTTCTCTCCATATATATATACATATATTTTTCTATATTTTTTTTACCTTATCAGCAAGATACTGGATAAAAGATAATATATTGAGATAATCTATGAAAGGAGTTTGGCTACGTCTTTATAAATATCTTCACAAAAAATATTGAAAAGTACTCAAAAAGTAGAGACGAGGGAAGAACTTGATCCAGCCAAGCATATATCTAAATGGATCCAGGAAAAAGTACAAAAATTGGACAGTTTCAAAAATCTTAAAGGTTAATAATGAGATACTCCCAAAGAGTCTGTATGTGGTGTGTTTAGTTCTGAGCAGAGTGATGAAGAGAAAACTTAAGATGTCAAATACAACAGAGGAGACAATGTTTAGGGCAAACTAGAAAAATTCATGAGCAGCTTCAGCATGACTGTGAAGAGCTTAGTAAACTTTCAGAAAAATGGTTGGCAAAATTGCCCATCAGCGAATATATTTTAGGCAATGCAAATGAGACATTAATTTAAACTCTTCATTCACATTGCTGGGTTTTTAATTAACCTAGAAAAAATTCCTGGGGATTGCTGTGGGCTACTCACTGGAAATCTCTGTTCGAAGTCCAAGGGCAGTGTAAAAAGTAAATATGGATGTGGATGTACAGAGACTGAAACAGAAAAATGAAAATATTCCAGTACTATTTCAAGAAATCAGTGTTTTGCCCCTGCCATGGGGCATGTTTCTCAGCGCTGGTCACAGTTTTGAAATCAGCAACAGCAGTGATGAAAATAAGGGATGGACATACTTAATACATACAAAAGTACTCTCCATGAAGATCTACAGACCATTTAGTTTACAAGCTAGATATATAAAAAGTTCCCTGTTTAAATGATATATACACACTGTCATACCAATGTATAAAAGAAGGCATTTCTACTTTGTCCACTGCATTAATAAAATCCTATTAAAAATACCTCGAAGATAAAAAACTTAAAATTAATAAAACAGAAACCTTTTAGATATTACAAAATGTGACATATTCCTGAGGGTTTTTAATTTATGGATTATGTGAGAGCAAGCACTCATCCAGATATTTATCTATATATATCTATATATCTAACTGTATAGGAAATAAATGGTTATATACCTTTCTTCTTCAAGTCATGAACCTGAGTCTAATGAAGTAAAAAAGAAAATCTGCAATGGAAAAATACACTAATTGACATGGGAATTCTTGGTATCTTCTTCAGAAGCAGTCACTACCTATCACAGGCTGTGACACGGCATCAGGCTGGATGAACCAGATCTGATAAGGCAAGTGAGGTGGGCTCTGGGTACACTGAAATTCCTAAACTTTTATTACTGACTTCAGTTAGAGTAAGGTTTCATCCCAAGTTTTTCTACTAATAAAATTACAGGGAGAGACAACCTTTCTTAACCTCAGTATTTCAAAAAGCCCCATCATCATCTCCCTGTGCTAACTCAGCAACACTGTGCTAACAAGTGTCCCCCAGGAGGCAAAGGTTTCCCAGGACAGCTCTTGGTGACACCAGGCACTGGGACTGTGGGCAGGCACAAAGCTGCTGGCTGACTCTCTGAGCCAGGCACTGCCATCCCACAGGTGCTGGGCCACCCAACACACCTACAGCTCAACCATGGGGCACAGCTGAGCACTTGTTTGTCAACCTCTCAGGCAGCTACAAGCATCTGACCTGTGCATTCCTTTAGGTGGCTCATGACAGTGCCCTGAAGGCTGCTCTCCCATGTCCAGCATTATGGCTCCTCTGTACCTTAGGCAGTTTTTATTGCCATCATCGTGATCTCTGAGGTTTGAGCCATGTGCTGCTTGACAGCTCATAGGTGGGAGCAGCCATGACAGAGCCATATCCAGCTCTGCAGAAAGGAGGAACATCAGCTTTTGACTTAACACAGAGCCGGGCAAGGCATAGATCCACAGACATTTACATACATCCCCATTTTCTCGCCCTTACAAAACCTGATTCAAGAAGAAAACTGCAGCATTCTCTTAGGATGCTCCCCAGACCATGTGGAATACCACTGGGAACTGCTTCAAAGAGCTGTGCTTCATGCCCAGACCAAGCTTAAATTACCCCATGTAAGCCTGCTGGTAGCTGTTCTATTATTGAAGAGCTTTGCCTGTTCCTACTGCAAATGAGCTGCGTGTGCACATACACAGGCACTGTCTATGGAATATGCATATGGAGTATGTGTATGCACACACACAAAACCAGTTTGTGTCTGCCTTTCTCTGCATATACAGATGAACTGCACAAATTTAATTCTGAGAGCATTTTCAGGGTAAAGTTTCAGATATAAATGAAAGGAATACACCCAGTAAGATAGCACAGCACTTCAACATCTGGTTGATATAAATGCACTGAAATAAATTTTTCATAAGAACTTCAGCTCATGTAGTATTTTACTACCTAGAAGACTTTTGTTCTTTTGCAGTTCTGCTGCCATATTAACAATTTTGGGTGCTGATTACCTCTGCATGAATGTAATGGCACAGAAAGCTATTTTGTTGTTCTTACAAACTCTCATTAGCTGAATATTTCTTTCATCTTCAATTGATATTAACTTATAGCTACCAAAATAGATTGCAGAATAATCAATACAGAATTTTCCTTTACGAGCCGCTTTGAAGAACAAACAGAAACCAGAAACCAGTACGGAGTGACTTTGGATTGTGATTGTTTAGGTCTGTAAATTTGATTTAAACAATGTCTATTAAGTCCTCTCATCTACTGCTCTATGCTTATGAGAATGTATGTACAAATTCAGGAGAAAGTAAGATATTTCTCATCAAAGTTACTAATTATCTAAGACAGTACTGTCTGACTCAGGCTGTACTGTTTAGACCTAAATACAGTACTTAATTTCCACTGACCTGAAGCAAAGGCTGTGCATCATTTCTCATTTTATCTTGGAAAAAAATCTGCAGCACTATATGTACATTAAATTATATTTTCAGCTGATCTTGGTAACACATCAAAGACCCTACTGTCTATGTTTCCTGAGCAATCATAATACAATTTTTCTAATAATTCATATAATAAATCTAACTTAGTACTTGGTGTGCTTCTTAGGCATCAGTTAGACCAGTTTTGTAACTGGTAACTTTCTGATGATCTTTTTTAATGTTTCATTGATTTTCATGGAGAGTTTTAAATTAATTTGCAATTTAGTTTTCTACAATTAATGACTGGTGTTTTAAGATATAATTAATTTATATGACTGAATATCACGTTGCCTATTGAAGACAAAAACAATGAAGAAACCTACTTAGAAGAGCATCCACATCTCTTCAGCAACAGTATGAAATTTTATTCTGTCTAGTCCAGTGATCTTTTACTTGAGCTTGTAATCAGCAGCTAATACCTTCATGTAGTTACATAACTGGACTATTTTTGTAATGAATTTGTGGTAAAAAACAACCTTTGCAAAATGTTAAGGGAAAAACCCACTCCACATCTGCAAGCGGAGACTAGATGAGGAATCAGTGGTTTGGTGTGCAGGGCCCCACGAGAGGGCACTGCTTTCCTTTGTACGGGAACCAAACGCAGCAAGGACAAAGTACTGATGTGCTGTGCTGATTTAGAGATACTCTGAGCAGATTGAATACACTTCTCTTTATTCATTCATTACTTACGTTTTCTCTAAACAGAGAGAGACTGGTGGCCAAGCTGAATGCATTAATAAACTAAAAGAGGAGTGCATCATTGCTAGTCTGGAACCTTGAAAATATGCCTGCCATTTAAAATGAAATATAAAGCCCTATTCATATTTTCTACTCACTAATTTGAGGAATGATATTTGTTAATCATTAAATAACTATTTCAAACAAAATATACGGCACTAGGCTTGCCATACTTAAAAGTTAAATATATTTTTAATATATCATTTAGCTTCTATTTTAAAAATGGTTTTGATAAAAAACAGCAATGAGACCACTAAGAATAGGATAAATATTATGAAAAATCTGACTAGTTTTTCTAGATTTTTAATGTACTTTTGAACTTCATCTCTTCAGATGAATTTCATTTAAAGAAGAAGTTTTATCTCGTTAATCTATACAGTCATGAACACCAATATGCTTTTGGGTTATCTACAAATTAAGGAAGTTACACCAGGGGTCTGACAGATAGCTGGGGATCTAATTTCCTCACTTGTCTCAAGAATGAACAATCAGTGAAGTTAATCAACATTTTAACAACCATGAGTAATATAAGAATCTGAACAGAAAGGCAGTTCCAAAAGAAGCTGCAGCATTAGGGTTCCTAGAAAGAGGAGGCTCAGTGGAAGCTGCAGAGTGCTGGGGATGCTCTGTCTGTGCACTAACAGAGCTGTGGTGACAACTAAGAGCAGGTTAACTAACAAGGGCTTCTGGATGTGGCAGTCCTTCAAGCTGGAGGTGGATGAGCTGCCCCGAACTCAAACCCCAGGCAGGGATTTAGGTGGATCAGTACCCACCCAAAGGACCCAGCACAAGTGACCTTGGCAATCAAGAAGCCACTTAACCATTTCCAGCATTGTACTAGACTGAGGTACAATGGCCTTATTCAGTATCAGTGAAAAACCTACAACAAATTGCAGTAGGGTCAGTTTAGGGCCAGAATAAATGTACGCTTAATATATCCAAAAACATTCTTACTCATAAAATGTTGTCCATCCTGTTTCATCACTCTTCGTTGCTAAGAGACCACTGTTTCCGTTATATGTCATTAATCCGAGCTCCAGGGTCTGTGTTGAGACTAGCTTGAGTCCACCATTAGTGCCAACAGCCAGCGTGACAATCTGATTATCCGGCATCAGTAAATGGCGGGGCATCCCACTGGCATCCCGACGGACCTTCAAGGAGTTGCCATTGTTGTCCATCACCTCCGTGACATCGTTATCGCTGCTATAGGTGAAATTGTACAAGTACTCCCCGGTAACAAGGCTGAGAGTGTATTGGTGAATCCCATCAGCATTGAAGACATACAGCTCCTGTTCTCCTGGAGATGCAGCTTCATATTGGTTAAAGGAATTAAGAATGGGCCTGTTTTTACTGACAGCCCTAATGCGGATATTTCCAAGATCAGCTATGTAGATGGTACCATCTGGGGCCACAGCTAAGGAAGATGGTGAATTTAAGATGGCATCAGTGGCATACCCATCATCCCCAGCATAGCAATTACAGTTGACATCATTTTTGCAATCACAGTCTGAAGCTGCCCCTGCAAGAAGGCATATTTCTCCATTGGTAGTTACCTGGCGTAGCCGATTAATTTTTTTTTCATCTGTCTCACTGATGTAAAGAACTCCTGTGTGTGAGATGGCAATGGCACTGGCTGATTCAAGTGCAGAATGAATAGCCAGTTTGCTAAGAGAGTAGTCTATACCAGGAACCTGGCAGTGCATGGGGCGTCCAGCAATAATGCTAACTTGATGGTTTTCTGTGATCCGTAAAATAACATTGTTCTCTAGGACATAAAGGGAGTTGTCCATGGGATTGACAGCGAGATCAGTAGGCCACTCCAGCCGTACCTATGAGTTGCACAAATTATTACTGTAAAACTCGTAACTGAAAAGTACACTTCTAGTGTTTAAAATTCCATGTGTAACAACAGCAAATTAGTGAGGGGTTTATCAGGGTAAATCATGAAACCAAGTCATGAACGGCAACTATTTCAAACAACGATTTTGTTTTTTGGAAATATTAAAGCTACGTGCGGTTGTAACTTTGGCTAATTGTGTTTCTGTGCAAAGAATGAATGCTACATTGTGGAAGCTCTATAATAATTACAGAAAAACAGGCAATTAAGACAATAACTCCCATTAGCTCAACCTTATTTCTCTATAGTTGCATAAATAAACTGTGTTAGCCACAGTAAAAAGGATGGTTCACTCATTTCAGTAACAATTCAATATCCTATCATCTTGTGCTGCATAATGTATTTCTTAAGTGGCCAGGCAGTCATCCAAAATAGATGCCCATCTCTTCTAAGACAGAGAGGAAAGTAAGTGCAGTAAGAGTCTACCTGGGTGACATCCATGCTGGAATCACAGCTGAGAGGTCGAACAGCAGTTAGGTCATTGGAGCCCAGCAGGGTTGATATAATTCCATTCTGATCCACTTTTCTAATCATAGTGGCATCAACAAAATACATGAGTCCATACTTATCCACTGCAATTCCTGCAAATATAAAACCCAGGCATCAGTGCAACAGTCCCCGGCTTAAAGGCAGGCTATATCTTATTCACAAGTTTACAAGATGATGAAATTTGTTCACTTCTCCTGTTTTTACCTCCTGAGCACAGGGCCTGGAACCCTGCAAGTATGCATAATTCTGCCAAATAAATGGCATCAAGCAGGTTTATCCTTCAGGGCTTTAAAGAAAATCACAGAAATCCCCAGACATACCAAAGAACCAGCAGAATGCATCAGCTTATTTCTAAATTCAAACCCAGTATTATATATTACATAAACCCCATTAAAAAAACTATCCTGTTTTACTCTTAGAAATTTGAGGCATTGCTTTCTTCATCTATAGAGTCCAATGAGGATGAAGACTTTTCAGAAATCATTCAAAATTCCTTTAATTTTTTTGAGAAACTAGGAGGACATTTTATTATTTCTGGATGCTTTTTAATTCTTTGACCTGTTGCAGTAAAAATACAGGAAGAACATCTGGTGTTTCCAGATGAAGACACGGGGGTTGCCAGTTTAGAAGAAAAGGGAAGGTTCAATGCCTGTCACATTGGAGTCCTTAGAGAGGAAAGGCACAGAATGAAAGGGTGCTCCCTCGGAGGAACAGACGGATGCTGCTGCCGGTTGGGAAGGAGGGCAGCCTTTTTCTCACTTGCCTTTCCTGCTTTGATTTGGCACACTGCCTTGTCCGTTTCTTGGGCTGAAAATAAAATATTGATCTAAAAAGCCTGTCTTCAAATGGTTGCAGCACTCATCCTATTGGGCAGTGAGAGAAGATACAGCTTCATCTTCTTAACTTCTGTGTATTAACTGAAACTATTTCCTATACAAAGAAACAGGACCTTCCGTTTTTATTCACATTTGTGATCATCTAGTTACTTTCAACCACTAAAAAAAAATCAAAGATGTTTGAAACACCTGGCAATACACCTGATTAAATTCATTCCTACAATTAAGATGAAACAACAGAGAAAAAAAAAACACCTTAAAAAGAAACACATTTGGAAATCTCTAGATCATCTTGAAAACTTTTTGTTAAAAATTAGAAACTGGAAAGGGTAAAAAATCCTTTTATTTTCTGACTCTGAAGAAAAAGGGGATACATCGAATAAAAATTCAGAGAAAAGCCACAGCAGGCAGTTTTTCTCCCCAAAGACTGTACCTCAAACAGCAATTTGTTTCCCAGTTTACATGCTTGCTTCTTGGAGTGAGCAATACCCTGCTAATTTGTGTTCTGTTCTCCTTTTGCAGCACTCAGTGTTGGGGTAATAAAGTTTGCTTTAACTAAACAAAGCACGAACACTTGCCAATCCGCTGTAATTAAAGCCCAGAATAAAAATCACCGAGCAAGGAGTGATTTAATTGCCAGATAATTATTTCCACATCCAGCCTAGCCGCACGCAGTCATTTTCTCCGGCTTCTCTTCCTACTTTACCTCGAGGGCTCATTAGGGTTGCGTCCACTGCCTTCCCTCCATCCCCACATCTGGCTTCATCAAAGGGCAGGCACTGCTCTCCCGTCCCTGCCACCACTTCAGAGTTACCCGCGAGGTCTTTCGTGCCCGTGAGGGACTTGACTTTGTATATCCGTCGACTATTGGTGTCCGACACGTAGAGTGAGCCTGAAACAGGGTCCACGGCCAGATAGTATTTATGAGCGGGATTGTTGCTTTAGAGAGAAAGAAAGCATAAAACAGAAACAGCTGAGCAGTCTAGAAACTTGACAGGCTTTCAGAGCTTGGATACTCATCACGCACAGAAAGATCTGGAAAGAAAGTCTGACACCTTCATACAGAGCTGAGGTCTGAAAGACCATCATCTGAGGACCTAACTTGATTAGGGCCTGGTCAGTGTTCAGAGGGATTGTCATTTTAAATCTCACTCATCCTTCTACACTAAACCTTGCACAGCAGAGCCCAATAAGCCAGAGCTGCGGAGCAGTATTTCCTCTTGATCTCTTTAGCCCTTTAGATCTGTTCCAGGTCAATTTTCTTCAGCTTATCTGTTTCCCCCCTCCCCTCTACCTTGTTTAACTTCTTTTGGAAGCAGAAATCACAGGAGTAAGATCAAAGAATCAGCTTCTGAGTTACTTAGATTACACCACAAGATTTGTGAGGTCTTGTATAAATAGGAGGCAGAGGCATAACAAATTTATTCCTAAAGCAAATTTGTTCTCATTCATTCTTATCAAGAATCTCATTTGCGGCAGATGAAGTTGGTTATATAACTAAAACCAGAGACCTCAAGTGTCTGACTTTAACTCCAAACCTTCTGTTATCGAAAAACTGGTCCTCAGTTTGTGATTAGAATGGGCGCTCATATGGAAAGCTACTTCTCTTTTGAAATATATGTTTTTTGACAGCTTGTCACATTTTGGAACTACTTTAGCAAATCATCTGCAAATTGAGAAATGTCAATCTTTGCAATATATATACATTCACACACACAGAACTGCAGTGCAGAAATATTTTCAAAATCTTGCCTGGCTAGTTTAACATAAATTCAGTTGGATTTTAAGCATGGTGTGAATTTTCCAGCCTTTGGAGCCTATGGGTGAGCGTAAATAAGGTCAATGGTGATTTCAAAGCATAGAACACAAATGCAGACAGGAAGAAAAAAATGAAGGTTACTTACCAGTAACCAGAGATATTTGCCTCCAAATATCCACACTCCTAGTTTCATGTGGCAAAAGTGCCCATCTCCAAGAGTGAGGATATGCAGAGGTAAGTTATGATGGACATAAGCCATTTCTTGATTAGACTTGCTCAAACTCTAATAAAGCCACTTTCGGCAGATGGATCATTGGCACAAAAAGACAACTGTGGTCATGGGGTCACGACCAGATTTGGATGAATGAGGAGGCCCCAAAATATCACTTTCTACAGTACTTTTCCTCTATGCCAGTCTTTGACATGCCATGATTTTAGGTCACTAATGGTTTGTTCTAGAACTGTAGAAAGTAGGAAGGAGACTGGTTTGATCTCAATTTGGTAGGCAGAGGCAATACCATCTGCTGAAGTCTAGGAGTGTAGAAATTAGAGATGAAGAAATACAACAAACAAAAAAAAAATACTTGGCAGGTTTATTTCATGCATGGATCTCAAAATACTTTAAAAAGATGGGTATTGCACCCATTTTACAGAGGAGGAAACTGAGGCACAGAGAGGTTAAGTGGTGTAGACAAAGTTATGCAGGGAGACTAGTGACATGCTTAAGATTAGAGCGCAATCTCGTATTCCCCAAGTTCCTCTCCTTATCTTCAGCAGCAGACTGCATCTCTGCACTAGACCCTTATTCACATTCCTTCTCATCCCTCCAAAACAATACTCAATCTTCTTTGCCACATCAAAAAATAGTTCTTTCCACTGATGAGATTGCTCCAGCGTCTCAAGTAACTGAGCCATACAAACACCTGCACATTTGCCATTATTTTGAAATTCTGCTCTCTTCTTCCACCACACTTTCCTCTTACACTGAAGAACACACTCTGCTGTCACACTGGTGTGTCACACATTTGTGAAGCTCTCCATGCTTCACAAATACACCCAAATTTAGCTCAAGGCTGCCCTGCAGCTGGTGCCTTTTGCCTGGCCCTTCCAAAATGTGGCACACACCACCACCCTGGCCAAACAGGTGACCTGAGGCAGGCACAGACTGGAGCTGGGCACAGACACGGCTCCTTGCACCTGGAGGCCAGGCCCTTGCTGGTCTCGGTGGTGAGAGCTGCTCACACAGTGCCCAGAGGAGCTGTGCTGCTGCTGTACACAGAGCAGCAACAGCCACCCCATGGGAATGGAAGGGTCATGAACTGATGATTTTTCTAGCCTGTGTCTCTGTTTGTGCCTGAGCGTGCCCCTGCCTCCCTTCTGCCCTCAGCTAGCCCCGGGTGTGTCCTGTGGGTAACAGGATGGGATAAGAAATGAGTCAGGGTAAAGAGCAATGGCAGAACACGAGCTTATCTCCCTCTCCTCTCCTGCAGTCATGGTATGTCCATGGAGCTCACACTGCCTTTCTCCTCTGAAATCTCCCTCAGGGCAGTTGTGCCAGGGAGTCAGTCACAGCTTTGGTTCCAGGTGAGGAAGCAGCTCACTGGAGCTGCAGACCTGCTGAACATCCCTTCCCTATTTCCTGAGCTCCGTAAGGGATCAGATAGTGGAAGACTCTCCAAGCAAATTTTTGAGGGTCTTTGGCAGAAAACAACTGCTGGGAGGTGACATGCACTCACTATCTCCAAAGAATTGATAAGACTATTGCCTCAACAGGGATGTGTTTTATAAATGAGTAGACCCTATTTCTCAAACTGGCATCTGAGCAATTAAAGACCTCTGCCTCTCTTTTGTGCACATCGCTGTAATCTTCTATTTGAATTATAAGAGGCCAAGGATTGTACCTTGTTTTAAAAGATTTTCCATGGCATTCAGTGTTGCTCAGAGGCCTCTACCAATAACGTCTCTGCCTCCAGCCCTCCTGAGTGAATGCAGTGGTCACCATCACCTGCAGCCTTACTCTGCTCTGTGAGGGAGCCTGTGCCTGGCAGAAAGTGCCAGCAGGACCAGCTTAACTTGCTTGCTATTCTCCTAGGTGTATCAAAACCACAGCAGTGCAACAACAGCTTTTCTTCAGATTCAACCAAAAAGAGAAGCTGCCCAGAGTAAATCTCTAAGCACCTGAAAAACAAACTAAGCTTCATTGAAGTAAACGAGGAGCCTCCAGCACCACCAATAATCATTAACAAATTGTGAATTAATTCATCCAGATAAAAATATTTAGTGGTGTTATACTTGCTATACAATTATATAACATTGGTAAGAGGAAATTATACTATTAAGTTCAGGCCATCTGTTGCATCAACTTGTATTACAGAAATGGAAAGTATGCTTTTAAAAGGGTGATGCACAGGACACTATGGAAGAGTTTACAACAGCTCTTCTTGTTCTTGCCCTTGATTTTCTCCGGGGTGAACATCCTCCCTGACCCACATGTGGCATTGAATGAGGTTTACTCTGCTGCTGCCATCCAGAAGACCTGGCGCTCAGGTGACACAGTGACAAATCGTCTCCTAACATCCAGAAAGGTTATGCCTCCCTCCTGAATCTTACAGTGACTGCATATAGTTTTTGCATACAGCCAACCCTACAGGTTGACTAACTATTAAATGTGTTTGACAAAAGAAATATAAACTAAATTACGGCAAAGGACAGCAGGTTCAGAAAATCATTAATGACCGGAAAATGAGTTTTGGCCTATATGCAGTCATTAGTGTTTTTGTGAACCTTTTTGGCATTTGTGAAAATGCTGTTATAGTTTACCTTGACCATTTAGACCAATTATAGACAGCAGGGAAAGGTGTTTATTTACAACTTTGCTTGGGCTTCATTATACTTGCATTCTACTAGAAATTTCTAATTACTGTCAGAACTTATTTGGTTGCTTTTTGACTGCATTTCATAATTGCTAATGCTTATCATATTCATAACACACAATTAGCACATAAAAATGTTTCTATATATGGTACATGAAGAACATAACATTACACAAGAAGCACAACACAAAAAGCAAACACAATGAAGCAAACAAACCATATCAAATTATATGGGAAAGAGCTCATGTCTTACCTATGTTTAAACTCTTTATTTCTTTATAGAAAGGGAACAGAAGAAAAAAGAACAAACAGTTAGCTGAAGAATAGATGGTAAAGCAAACATAGTATTTGTTTTAATTTTACAAAAGGACACAGGAGAAGATATCTCTTTTCAGCACTAGCCTTAGCTTAGTTTACAGATGAAGAGTGACTGGGAGGGGTAGAGCTCCAAGCTTGTTCCCTAGTAGGATACCCTTGCCCCCACCCCCACCCCTCACATACAGGAAACTTTGTGGACCACTGAAGTTTTTCACTTGGAAATATGTGTAGCTTGTGGGCTGGGAGTGAGAGAAAATGGCAGTTTTCTGAATAAAGAACTGGGCAGGGGAAGCACTGGGCATAGGATGTTGTTTGCCAGTTGGAGGTAACCTCTTTAATGCAAATAGTTTTCCATGGCTATTTCTAAACAAAATTCTACTATGCAGCTTGTTTTCCTCTCCTCCCACTGTCTAAAATAATTGCTTAAAGCAAGTTTGGATTCTCCTTGGTTTCTGTTTAAGTCTATCAAAGCAAATGTCAGGGTGATAGAAAAACCCTTCTAAAGTGAGCAGTAAGGTATTGTGCAATGGGGGGATAAACTGCATTAACTGATCCACAGTTTACTGCCCAGACACAAAGCCAAGTGTCCTCTACTTCCCAGAAAAAAATACATTCTCCACATCAGCATTTCACTGTGTTGATGTATTTTCCATTTAGGAATATCCACTGAATGAAACAAAGAGGTAAGTGACTCCTGAGCTGCAGCACTTGAGGCACAGTCTCCAATTTGCAGCACCAGCATTAAGTGTGACATACCAACACTTGAGTCAAAATCCCTATGAGCCATTCCAGTCAGGCACCTTCATAAAGGACAGTGTGAAACAAATATGCACACTGGAATATCCTGACTTACAAAGTTACTCAAGATCTATATTGGTTTATGTGAAGCCAAAATTACATCAGTTGTGAAATCTAACTAAAGCAATGTATTTGGTTTGTAATGCTTGTGGACATACTATTGTAATGTTATCCAAGATCCTTGATAAGAGCTAAAGACTGCTCTTGTTCATACTTAAATGGCTCAAATCTTCAAACTCTTACCCATGAAACTCATAGAGATTTTAAGATGAGCAATGAATCACAATTACTGCTATAGATGATGTTTGCTGGAATGGACGTTAATCCCCTTTAGGGACAGAGGGCAAAACACTTCACTGTAAAGTCTAAAAATCTGAGTATCTGGTCCTTTGTATCTGTTCAACAGCACTCAAAGTACATTGTTCATTGGTAGTCATAACTAACAGTTATGAAGCTAAAGAAACTATACTATGGCAAACAGATTTTCATAAAGGATGATGTTGATCTTCTGTGTCTTTACAAATGTCCTTTCCCAGTTTTCCCTCTCACATGATGAAAACTGAAGTTCCCTCTTAATCTCTCTCACATAGAGAGAAAGCAAAATACTCAGATAAATAGTGTTGTAAACTTTGGGATAATATTTTCAAACATCAGGTATACTAGGAGACTCTATCACTGGCTGATATTAGGAAGTGAGATGCATACAAATGCCTTATATTAAGTGTCCTAATCTGAAAATGTTTCTCTTCACCTATAAAGCTGTAGTTCCATTTACTATAAGGCTAAACAGAATGGAACAAATTAGAAAAAACAATAATTAGCATATTCTATATAACGCAGAGTTTTAGTGCATATTGATATAAATATTTATAGCAGGTCACACATCCATGCCAGCTACCTTCTGTGGCTTACACTGAGCTGCTAGCAGAAAGCACTGCATGATCCATGACTTTTTATTAAAAAAAAAATAATGAGGCAGCCTGATGGTGTATGAGGTAGGTGTCAGAGAGTGATTTCAGAGTAGAATTGGCCTGAATCAGATCTTTTTTCTCTTATATAGAGTCAGAATTCACAATAGTGACATCAACAGAATGACATGAATGGAAGAAAGGTGTAAAATAGAGCTAGGCCTCCTATTCTTTAACAGTCCAATCATTTTGCTCTTTTTCCCACTAATTAAAAACTAAAAGTACAGCGGAAGCAGAGGAATTGGTTATTGGTCATATCATTAAAAAAAGACTAGTGACCTCAATTCACTCAATGTGCTTGCTCCTATATCCAATTTCCAGGAGCACTAATGCTACTGTCTAAGTGGGCTCCAGAAGGGTCAGCAGACAGCCAGTGCATGGTATTTTTCCTCATTTTTCTGCAAATACTCAATAGTGCTATAAGTATAAGGTCCAGTTACATGAATTAGGGTTTGAAACAATAGCTCTTGCCTTTCCTAGAAGAATGAAAAAAAGAGATGGAACAGAAATGGGTGAAGTGGTACACTTTACATTCATGCCTTCCCTATTAAGTGACCGAATGTTCAGGTTGGAAGGAGGCATGGGACAGGGGGACAGAGTTACAATCTTAAAAGGAGTTCTGATGATGCAAAATGACCCTGTATGTCAACCTGAACTGCACTTGTCAATCTACAGAAATAGACTTAGAAGCACGGGAAAGAAATGGAAAAGTGGCTCTCAAAACCATTNTTACATGAATTAGGGTTTGAAACAATAGCTCTTGCCTTTCCTAGAAGAATGAAAAAAAGAGATGGAACAGAAATGGGTGAAGTGGTACACTTTACATTCATGCCTTCCCTATTAAGTGACCGAATGTTCAGGTTGGAAGGAGGCATGGGACAGGGGGACAGAGTTACAATCTTAAAAGGAGTTCTGATGATGCAAAATGACCCTGTATGTCAACCTGAACTGCACTTGTCAATCTACAGAAATAGACTTAGAAGCATGGGAAAGAAATGGAAAAGTGGCTCTCAAAACCATTGATAGGAAATCCTTCCCTCTGACCTTGTGAGACTGTTACACCTTTGCTTATCACTGTGGCTCAGTACCTAAGGGCAGTCAACTCCATGGTTTTCAAACAAACCTAAAAGATGTAGAGCACTGAGGGGAGATTGTATCAATGATTACTAATGAGACAGGAGATGGTTTGTACTTTTTGTACAAGCTGATTTACTCTTAAGTCCTTCTTTGTAGTCACTGCTCTGATAAGCTACAGACTTTTAACTATGCATTTCTGTGCCCCATTTCTCCACTGGAATTTAAATAGGTTGAAAGTGACAATGTTTTTCAAAATTATAAAAAGTAATGGCAAAGGCTGATTTGAGCACAGGCTCCAGAAGTGAAGTGCTAAGGTCAGCTCCTTACCTCAGCTCCAATATGCTTGTAACGTTCCTGGAGGGGAAGATACGCCGGATATAGTTAAAATCTCCAACAAAGAGACTTCCATCAATACCCACTGCCAGTGCTACAGGGGCCAAAAGCTTATTTCCTTCTGCCAGACCATTGCAGCTTGGACAGGATATGCTTCTCCGGCGCCCGTTCCCCATAATGCTGGTTATCACAGCCGGCTGCTGAGTTAGAAACTGATTTTCTCCATTGCCTTTGTGCAATATACCTAATGACAAAGAGAAGAAGGGTTATTACCACCATTCATTGCAGAGGACTTCAGGCTGTTCTCTTTTCAACACCTGCTCTTAAGGAGTGTACACTGAAAAGACCCCTGCATTTGGTTTTTCAATGGTACAAAGAGATCAAAAGGGCTTCACGGTGGTAAAAATAAAGGTGTAATGAAGGTTCAGTATTAAAAAGCAAAAGCACACACATACACAGACCCAAACCTATACCCCTTTCATTATGAAAGAAAACACTGACACATAGCTCTAGCCTGGCGCTGTGGTTTAGTCTGTGGTGTTAACTGAGAAGCAAGAAGGCAAACAGTGAAGAAGATGTGTTCCTTATTTGTGTCCCTGGATCCTCTCATTCTAGTTTCCTATATTCTGTTTTGTTTGGAATTTTGTGCCAACCTGACTGTTCTCTT
>VYZS01017165.1:51326-73352 GCA_013400695.1 Neodrepanis coruscans
GATACAGAACCATAGAATCACAGAATGCTTTGAGCTGGAAAGGACCTTAAGGTCATCCAGTTCCACCCCCTTGCCACAGGCAGGGACACCTTCCACTATCCCAGGCTGCTCCAAGTCCCATCCAACATGGCCTTGGACACTTCCAGGGATAGAGCAGCTGTTTCGAAGAATCCAACCCAATCTATATACAAAGAGCTTCATTATTTCTAATACAATTTCTGATATTTCTTGGATGGCACAAGAATGTCTGCATAGCACCCATCTAAAAATTTGGAATGGTAAACACTTACTTTTGTAAAACACTGAAGATCTAGTAATGAGGTGTTGGATCATGTTAATAACACAACTAAATATTACCAAATGATAGTGGAATACAGACAAAGAAAATATGGTCGTTTTCATTCCAGACATCTTAAGGAGGCAATGGTTCAAGCACTGGCCAGAATTCAATATATAACAGGGAACTGGTGGCTTGACTTCACTCAAGGAAATTTTGCTGATGGTAACTCATAGGGCAGCATGTACCAACCAGCCTCTGTACTATTTACTTTTTATGCTGTAGCCTTTTTGAACAAATCTGTCAGCCTCATGGATTAGTAAGCTTCTCTTGCCTTGTTTTCCTTTTCACACAACACTGCAGAAAATTGCAAGAATTCCCCCATTTTAACTAACAGAGCTGATAAAAAAAGATCAAAACAAATTTAGGTAAAACCAGAACAATTTCTTCTATTTTTTCCAAACAACTCCATGCATGTATGCATGGAGTATTTTGCAGAATAGCATAAAATCTATATTATATAGAGTAGGATCCAACAGGGATTTCCTGATGGAATATGGAAATGATTGTACTGTTTGAGCAGCACAAGAATGAATACAATGGAGACCTGCCTGGTGTATCCAGAAACATTATGATCCTCTTTTTACAGACAAATATTTAAGGACTTGCTCTACATCACCTACTAAGCCTGTAATGGGATCCCAACTGAAAAAACAGGTTCCTGTAATGAAGTTCAATCTTTTCGGTGTTATCTCAAATGAAGTTCCTTCTTCAGTTTTAACTTTGGCAATAGGTACATAATTATTATATTGACCAATTTCTTAGCATCTTTCCATGAAAATCTATTTAAATAATAATGATAGCACCCATCTGCTTGTAAGCACACTATGGCATCAAATAATAATGTGCTGGCTTTTAGATTAATTACAAATATATAACTAATAATCATAAGAACAAGAAATAAAAAGAAAAACTAAGAAGATAAAACTTAGTCAAATATACTGATGATACAAGTAAATCAGTTTTCTATAAGAAACATATAACAAAATTCCCTAAGTTAATGAATCTTTAAAATTATCTGAAATGTTATTCTACTATTGACACTTGTGTTAAAAGAAGTAAATAAAATGAGATCTCTTTTAATAGCAAACTAGTTTGTCTTTTCCCTTGATATAGACTGCAGTCATTATAAAATATAAACCCCAGAAGCTCCTACTCAGTGGAAGGAACCTTCTTCTACGTGTTGCCAATGTTAGAATGCTAATAAAACTCAGTGTTATGAAATAAAGGCCACATCATAACCTGCAATAGAGTGGTCTCAATGTGACCAGTGCAACCACATGAAGCATCTGAAAGTAGCATCTCATGTTAGAAGATGAATCAGATCAGTGGAAGAAATTTTCCCATACAATGCAACTGCACAGATCTAGTGTCATATTTGTAGCTGCTACCTGCTGTTGAAGGGATTTTCTCCTGGGATGATGTGAGTGCTGTCCTTCCCCACTAGGAGCTTGATGCGATCATAGAATGACTTCACAGCTGGTGCACCAGAGTGGCTCTGCTGGATGATGTCAAGGGGATCCCGTGAGCCCCGGCACAGGAGGCTGTTCTGACAAGTGGATTGGAGGCAGCAGTCTGGGTCCAGGCAGTCGACCAAGCCATCTGAAAGGTAACAGTTGTCAAGATTCAGATGGTTGCACAGTGCTACCCAGCTCTAATGTCCAATGGAAATCTTAAGGCACTGGGAAAAACTTAAAGCTTACTCTTCTTAACATCTCGATGCCCTAAAACTGGTAATTGAGCCAATAATGCAGTGAGGATGAGGCTTTCAAGGACAGTGCTTAAACACCATTACAATTAATGTAAACCAGTGTTAGAGGACGATCAATCCCAAAGAAATCTATTAAGGGCTGAAATTAGGAAAAAGGAAGTGGAAAGAATAAAGGACTTTTTGTTTACATTATTTGCTTGTTTGTTGTTTGCTTTTTTGTGTTGAGTGATGCTGTTCCACTTCATTTGTTCTGTTTGGGGAGCTGAAAGGAGATGGGGGTGACAGAGTAAGTTACCATTACCCAAGAAAAATAAAAATTACATTGTAGTCAGTTTTGGCAATTCATAGAGAAGTGTTGCTGGAAGTCCCCCCTCCAATAGATACCTGACTGAGAAATTGTGTGCATGCTTAGATAAGGAAGGATCAGTCTCAAAGTTGGTGCATTCAGTCATCATAGTAGACATTAGGTTGTCCATCAATATTTCTTAAGGTGTATTTTTAAGAAAAAATAGAATTTTAACATCATAAATTTAAATGGACTCAAGAGGGAGATTGATCTGTACACTTAGATAAATAATAGCTGACTATTTTTAGCACATACTGTAACAACTCTAGCATCATCCTTTCCTTCGGTATCATTTAACTGAAATAAGTTCTCTCAGTGGAGTTCTACTGTAATTTAGAAATTAATAACCATTTACTTTAAAACATTATCATCTCTAACAATTTAGAAGCATTTGTCAATCTACTCTGGCAGGAATCAGGCATTCAATCTGCAATCTATTTATGTCTGTAAATCTTCAGAGTCTCTCCAATGTGTATTAATCTGATTTTTTTTTTAATACAAATATGGCCTGGGCTTACAATGAATATCATGCAAAAGAGAGAGCATTCCAGTTGGGAAACTGGCAAAAGTATCTTAGAGTAAGATCATGACTCATGTATTTTCAAGATTTTCAAGTGCACAACAGACCAGCACTGTGATAACTAGAAAAACAACAAAAAACAGCCCTAAACTATAAAAAACGTTTATTTTACAATTAACCTTGTATTTCCAATCCATTGTGCTTGCCTGAAATGACTGTTTCTGATTTAAAACTAAAATTGCCAAGGTATGCTGACAATATTTTATTCAGGTCTGTAAGGACATTTAAGTCAGACAAACTACCTTGTTGTGAGAGCTGTACGTTGCTTTAAGGTCAGTTGCTTATTCACATTAAAAGCTCCATTTATCTTGAAATCCTCTCCAACGTGGCTGTAGGAATTTTCTGTTCTGCTACAGTCCATTTTCCACCCACTTTATGTAATCATTCTAAGGACATCATTAGCTTCAGGGTACAACTCAAGGCAGTTTTCCTATTAAGCTCTGAGAACTTTTTCTCAGCATCCTGTGCTCTTTCTCAGTTTGTGAAACCTCTACAACTGTGAACTTAGAGCTGCCCACTGTTTAGTCCACTCAGTTCTTTTACTCAGACAACCAACATGCAAAACAATCCTATCAATACACCAGAAAAAACAGAGGTAAAGCACAGGATATAAATTACTCCCTTTGACAAATTTACCTCTTCAAGCTGCATCATATTTTTGCCATAGCTGTTATTAGAGGTGAGCATAAGTTACGCCTGTAATGACCTCATCATGCAGCAGATTATGGGATGCAGTATCCAAACACTTCTGATGACAACATGAACTTTAAATGGGTATATCAATCTCTCAGCCTCCTGTCAGTCATGTGAATCACATCTTTATGCTCACGAGCCCCCCTGGATATGGTCTGACATTGCAATCTCCAGTAAATTACCCTGCCACTGCCAATCTCACCCTTATCTCACAAACAATCAAGCAGGCAATCAAACTGCTCTGAATTGCCAGTTCAGGACCTGGGAGGCTCGAAACATCTCCATTCAACACCAGGGAGAAACCTGCCTGTGATGCCTTTCATGTAAGAAGGTTTCAATGCAGTTATGTGAATTCAGACTCACACACTTTCAGATGGTTACAACAGTATTTAGAAAAGACAGGCACAGGGTGTAACAAATACACATGATTAACTTGTTTAGAGAATTATTACTTGTAATATATGACTATATTACCCTGTACTAATTTATTCCCAGATGGCAGGATTCAGGAGTCAGGGTATTTTTACCATAGGCAAACTAGTTGATCCAGCTTGTTGCAACAGCAGCACTGAATTCTGGATGTGCTCAGCACACACAGCCAGACCCTGGGCACTGGTGCCTGGTCTTATACACCACAATGGACCGTTCATATTCACATTTGCTGCTATTACTGACTTTGTTGTTCTGAAATCTCTGATTCTATGCATGAAATAGTATTGGTTACTGTCAGAACAGATCTATTTTTAGTTCACATTTGCCTTATTTGCTATCCAGACTATTATCACAGAATGGCTGAGCTTGGCAAGGACCTCTGGAGGTCATCTGGTCCAACCCCCTTGCTCAGACTAGGTTACCAGAAGCCAATTGCCCAGGTTCATTGCCCAGGCACATTTTTGAGTATCTCCAAGGATGGAGACTCCATAACCTCACTGGGAATCCTGCTTCAGTGCTCAGACACTGCACAAAGAAGTGTTTTCCAACATACTTTTGTGCTTGGGGCTGTTCCCCCTCAGGAGCAGGACCTTGCACTCCATTTCTCCAGCCAGATCGTACCATTATATATAAAATAAATTGTTACAGAATCATTTATTTGCATTAGACTCAGTTAATTAAAACAAGGTCTAGAAAAAAATGTATCTTCTGTAAGAGAAAACTCTGCCATTAGCATGAATTCTAATTAGAATTCAGTACTTTGGTTTTTAATATATATTTCAGAGCTTGTCATCTTCCAGATTTCCTCAGGTGAGCTGAATTATTTATATGGTTAATTCAAGGACAAACTCCTCACCAAAATATTGCTGCTTTTCAAGGCACACACATCTGAATTTACAGTGGGCAGACAGCAGCTCTCTGAAACTCTGCATCCTGAAGGGAAGAGACTGGAGAGGAAGCTAGGATGGTGCTGAACCTCCTCCAACAATTTGAGACTGAAAGAAGTCCTGATTTGGCCCTAACTGAGAAGAAAGAAATAGGGAATTTTGATCTGATTTAAACTGGCAGCACAGGATTAGCTCTTCGTTGCTGTTCACGGTTCTGAATTCCCAGATCTTTTCAGAAAAGAAGCGAGTGACATGGTATTCCTCCTGAAGACTTCACTTCTGCTAATGGATACACACATTTCTTGACTTTCCATGAACTGTTCCACAAGCTTTTTGGCAGACTTCCCTATATGAATAAAGTTTTAGACATAAAACTTTAAGTATTACGTAAGCAGACCAACCTACTCACACGTGCCCTGTTTGAGAGGGCTTTATTATTGTGCTCCACTTGACCACCATTAAAAAAGCTCTAAGTAGGAATAATGATATATTTTACTGCTAATGTATCTAGAACATCTCAGCATCAGTTTTCCTTCACCACTGAATATATTTCTCAGCACATCCAGGTGACTGGATGCCAGAACTGTGCTACACCTTTCCACACAAGCCATCAGGGTTTTGTCAAAACCCTATGAGTAAAACCCTTTAGTTTCCACACCTCTTCATGTTGCCCTTCAGCTTCAATTAATGATGCAGGTTAGAATGAGTCAACTTTGACCTGACATCCAGCTGCTCAAGGAAATGCTTTCTGTACCCAGCAGGGGACAATTCTGTTCCAAGCTCAAAACTCCTGAGCCCATGCTCAGCAGAGGGCATCCTTACACTTCACTAGCTGCAGGAGCTGGGGACTTTCAGAGCCTAATTCCTGGAAATTTTTCTTTTTCCAATAAACATTTCAGACTGATGATTAAAATGGAGGTGGGGAGGAGTGGGGGGAACAGCAGCTACTACGAACCCTGAGGGCAAAAGGGTCTTTGATCACTCTAAGGGCAAATTAGTTAATTTATCATGATCCGATTTTAATTATGTGCAGTATTAATATACCCAAGGTGAAAGAATTAGAGATGCTCTATCAGATTATCAAAAGAGTAGGCCTTCTCTCTGCCAACACAGAAATATTTTAATTGAGCTCTAAAATTGCATGCAGAACAGCTTCCACAGGCAGGCTATGCCACAGCCCAGTATATCTTATTACCAGGAAGTTTTATCTAATATTTAGCTCAAATTTTCACACTTTTGTAGCCTGATCTAATTACTGTCAGCTATATTGGCATATATCATTCAAAATAATTCCTCAGAAGTTCCTGGTGCTAACAAGAAAAGAAATGTTTCTATTCCTGTTGCAGCCCTGTTTCCTCAAATAACCAAACTGGAAAGTCTCTCTGTAAACTGTCAGCACATCCATTATACCACTGGCATTTATAACTAACTGAGCACACCAGAGTGTTTTCAAAACTAAAGCTGCCTTTCAGGAAAAGCTGGATTGTAAATCCCAAATTGTGGTGAAGTAGAATTAACCTGGATTCTGTGTAATGCTTGGTGTGCCTCCAAAAACTCCTCAGTGAGGTTTTAAAGCACGCTGGAATATTACAGTGGTGGAGCACCAGCCTCACTTCTCTTGCCCAATCAGGATCCCTGTGCTGCCCAGAGCTCTGGCAGTCAGGAATACTCTCATTCCTGAGAACACCAGCTGGAGGCACCTACTGCAGGTATAGCTCCAGCTACGCACCAAGAGCTTGGGGGTCCCTCAGAACCTGTGAACACCAGTGGATTATGATACTCCAACTCCAAACCACACCTTGCTCAGAGCAAAGCTGACCCAGACAGCTCCAAGACAAGAACAACCCTGAGAACAAATGTTTGTTCAGCTCCAGTGTACACAGATACCTACGTGGATACTGGTGATTTTCTAAACCATGGAATTTGCAGTCACTGAATTTCTTGCTTTTGCTTCTCCATGGGTTGTAAGAGCATGTCATTGTAGGAACACATCCCAGGAGGGACAGAGGAAGGATAAGCTGGATAATGTGTGTAAAGGCGATTAGAGGCTGGCACGAAGTTTTAACAAAATCACATCCAAGCACACTCATTAGCTCTTGTCAAACTTACATAATGTCTAGTTTTGATACAGATTTTATACCTGAGCCCACATGACTCACTCTGGCCCCCAACCACAACAGATTTCAACTACTGATTACATTCAGTGTTCTAAAACTGACTATTGTACAGGCTCTGGGAAGGTATTTTCTGTGCCAAGAGTATTCTGGGTATTTATATTGAGAACTTCATAAAATCTTTTGTCTGTGCTGAATTAGAGACCCCTGCTGAGGCAATGCTTGTTGAGGCAAGCTAAATTACATGATTTGCTTTTGTGCTGTGAAATACTTGTATTATCTTAAATGTCACGAGCCTGATGCAGTATCAAGTCAAAGGATTTGTAATTTTCTAAAAGCAATTTTTTTCTAAATGTTTATTGCAGGAAGACACTTCTCTTTTCCTTCTATTTTCCTTCTGTCTAATTTCAGAGATGAGTTTTCTAAGACAACTCAGATAAACAGCCTTTCAATCAGTCAAGTGCACTGTCCTGACAGTGAACTTCTCTAGAAATGTATTTTTCTCATGAATTGAAGAGGTTTCATACTGCAACAGATAGCTGACTTTCTCTTATTCATTATCTTTAATGTATTGTGCCAAACAGAATTACGACCAACTGTACTTCTTGGTGGGGTTACAGCTATAAAGTAACAAATCGAAGGGCAAAATTTGCCTTCTGAGAGATGCACATCTCTCTTTGGAAAGCCAAGTGGAAAATAAATTAAAATGTATTTTAAAAAGAATCTCCCACTTTGCATAACAAATAAGAAATTCCTCATTCTATTTAGCTTAGTATTCTGTACTGCTGTGGGTTGCTTCCTTTCCTTCCCCTCCCAATTTCAGTCCAGATAATTACATTTTGAGGAGAAATGTGATCTGGGAAGTGATAGCAGCAGTGGTTGTGTTTAGATTTTTTTTTTTAACCTGCCTGCACCTGTCCTTTCCATTCTGATCAAATCTGAAACAAACGAATTTAGCAAAATTTTCATTATTTTCTGTTTCTCCAAGATTACATAACTTAACTGTCTTGCCAATAAAAAAAGTATAAAAATGAGTAATTTTGAAAGGATGCAAAAGATGGGAGAAAAAAGAAGAAAAAGAAGAATCTAGAAAGAGCTGATCCAGTGGGCAATACAGGCTCCTGGCAAGGCTGCTTCTGCAGAGGCCAGGGTTCTTAAACATCTCTCCCAAATTATCCCAAGATGCTCAGGACACAACCTCTCAAACACAATGGGAATGAGCTGCATCCAACATCTACAGAAATTATTCTTTAGAAAAGACAAATGAGGTTTTCTATGCATTACACTGTCTATTGTACCTGGAAGCCTTGTAAAGTCTAAGGTGAAATCTAGTCAAACATACGCAATTTAAGGTAACTGTTTTGAGATATTAAAAACATTTTTCAATTTAGGAACAAGAAAATTATTATGAAATAGTTATTGCAAAATCATGGGTATAAAAAGCCACTGTAGTGATTCCCTTAAGCACTATGTCAAAAGAAAGAGGAACTTAAAAAGTAACATACCTTCTTCCATTCCTCAAAATACCATCTGTAAAGCCTTAATTTCCTAAAATAAATCCATGGTGAATTAAGTGGGTTATACGTGTCTATTGGGGGGATTATATACTGTAATCACAGTTATAGGTCTTCAAATAAAGCTATTCCTAATCCCTCCAAAAGATGCTTAATAGCAATTAGACTACTGAGGGACTGATTAAGGAGAGATAATGGCTCTAGAAGAGGCCACAGTGAGTAAATTATGTTATCTAAACATGGTACAGAAAACAGAAGTGCTTTCCAATTTAAAGAGACCTTAGAAGTGAGTCAATGCCAGAATTCCCTTCCTTTTCAGTTAGGCTTCCTCCTTAAAGATAAATAAATAAAAGCAGATATATAAGAGACTTTCTAGTTTTTTCAGTAGCCTAAGCACCACAGTAACCCTAAATATGTTCATAATTAACCATAGAACCTTAGACTGGTTTGGGTTGGAAGGGACCTTAAAGATTATCTAATTCCAACCTCCTGCCATGGGCAGGGACACCTTCCACTATCCCATGTTGCTCCAAGCCCCGTCCAGCCTGGCCTTGGACACTGCCAGGATGAAGTCTTAGTTAAGCCCATTATTTCAATCTGATGTGTGATGAAGGACAAATGCAGGTGAATTTCCCAGTGCTACCTCAGATCATGCCCAGCTCCACCTGAACAGCCCTAAAAAGAGAAAACACCTTTTGATATCTCTCCTCAATCTGCTCTGGAATCACATTTTATTTATGTGAATAATTCATGCTGACATCTCTTTTAAAATGAAGATTTGTATTGTCTCAACAACACAGGGACACATCTGCCCCTTCTTGGAATAAACCAACTAAAGGGCATTCATCTAAAACAGAAAGAAAAGCTTAAGTATAATCTTTCATTTTTCTCTTTTTGAACTACAGTATGGAGTTTGCATTGTGGCAGGTAATAAGACAAAGAAGGACAAATGGGACTCCCGCCGGAGTCAGTGGCAATGCTCTTCTTCACATTCATGAAATGAAGACTTGGCCCAAGGCCTTTGAATCTGATTGTGAGCTACAATTACAATAAGAATGGCTGAACAGGGAAATTGCTCCAAAATATGTTAAACCTGCTGCCGCATGGGGAAGAATGTAACATAGAAACTGATAGTTCCCTTTCAGAGACACACTGAAGGAGCTGGATTTTAACAACATGCATAGATGGACAGAAAGGAAGGAGGTTCAGCTGTTCAGAGAAGGACCTTATTTAGGCAAAAAAAAAGTGTATTTTTAGCTACTCTACTTGTGTCTTCAGTACTACCCCAGAACTAGTTTATGTTAACAGAGCAACATTGGTAATGGAGCAGCAAATGACTTCAACACTTTGCTGCAAATAAACTCCATTGAATTTCAAATGAAAAGAATGGCTGGGAGGAGAGATAATTTCTTTAACTTCCAATAATCTTGCATTTTATGTGAAACTTGGGGTTCTGGTAACTAGGTGGATCTTTAACATTGATTCCCATAGTACAGTTTTCAGCTTTGTCTAGTGAGAAACTTAATTTTATCTGCTGCTCCATATACAGAGTCACAACTATGTGAAGGTGCAGCTTGAAGCACTGAGCACACATCCCTTCCAGCCTCTCCATTCCTGCACACTTTCCTATAAACATACAGGTCACAGGACATGTTCCTGTCCAGATGTGTACTGAGCCAGACACATGAAGAGCAGTACAGCCTAGGCACAGGCAGAACTGCACTCAAGGATATTAAGCACTAAGTGATTAACATTATATTCAGTTTTGAGGTTTGTTGTAGCTCTTGTGACTGACAATTTGAAAAACATGATGATGACAATGGCTCTGTCCTCACAGCACCTACTGGAAAGGACCCCATGCTGTCTCAAAGAAATCTGAAACGCTAAATATAATCAAGGGAACTGTAACAGCAAAAACGCCCAAGGCATGAGAGAAACTGAAGAGCTCTGCAGTGCCACAGCCTGTGGGTAACTCAGCCCATCACGTGCAAAACACAGCGTGGCTTAACCAAGTGTTTCTGGTTTTTCAGGTGTGCCTGGCAACTATATGGAGAAACAGCAGTTGAACAGGTATTGAAAAGCTCCTGAGCTCCCTCATACAAACACTCTAAAGAAACTTAATAAGGATGATACTATTAGAGAGCTGAAATGACTACTGAATTAAAGTACTGAGCTACGGGTCAGAAGACAAGAGATTTATTTCCACCTTTATCATAAAATCCCCATGTGAATGTGTGTGGGTGAAATTGGCTTCTCAGTTTGTTTAGACCTTGGAACAAGCATAAATTTTTCAAACTATTTATACTCACAAGAAGCAACAATCTGTAACCTCTGTAGTCTTTGGGAAAAAATTACTTCAACCTGCAAGTGTTGAGAACATCTGGAGTTCTCCCTGAAAACTTTCTAGCCTTCAACCAAACCAACCAGTTTTCTTCCAGGCACTTGATTATGGTAAAACAGAAACCATTCACTTTGCAGGGTAATGGATTATATGATTTTGCATTTAATATTAAGACATTATGTTAGATGTCTGTTATATGGCATATTCTATGTATTCTTTGCCTTTGATAAACTACTATTTGCCTTCTGTGAACTAAGTTTCAGAATTCTGCAATTTTGCATTAGGATGAACAGCTGAATGGTCTCACCAGCCACTTCTCCTGATTATTTCAGTATTTCTAATAATGTTTTCCAAACTCATTCCTTGCTTTGAGGTAATTCTAACGATACATCCATTTTCAAACTGTCCTTTATACTCCTCAAAGCCTGTAAAAACCACAAACCTAACCTTTTAGTTTATTACACTGCATATTAACATACGTTCAGTGGATTTAACTGTATATTTAAATGCCAACTAACATAATTTGGCAGTTAGATTCTGCTCTTTACAATTCAGTAACAGCTCTAAATCCAGTTCCAGTTCTCTGAAACTGAACCAGCTTTAGCACTTCTAAAATACTACTATAAGCACTTAACATGTGAAATCGAGGAACTAACAGAAGACTTACATATTAAAAGTAGTAGATGATATTCAGATGTGGTTAATATCGTGTTATCAAATCAAAACCATCTCTTTCTCAATTTGGGACGTATGAACAATTTCTAAATCCTGAAATCCTATATAACATTAAAGTACTCAACAACAATTTTACCCTGGAAGAAGCCAAATGTTTCTTTGCAATTTTAGAAAATACATTTACAGAAGACTTATCAACAAACAACAGATGTGCTCTTTAGCCTAATTATTGGCCAAAGAAATGTGAAGGAGTGTCAAGGAAGAAAGCTGTGTCTGATGTTTGGTTTTTAATGGAGAGCAGAAGCACACATGAAGAAGAACCTATGTTACTTACTAAGGGCCTGACATTGAAAGGAATAAGAAAGTTGCTTCAAATGAAGGATCAAATTAAGCAATCTTGTTTAAATGGCACAACTTCTTAGAGCTGCTTTCAGGCCAGTGTGGGCTAATACACCATGGAAGGCTCTACAAAACCACATAAAATAAAGCCATCTTTGAAGAAAACACAGGACACATTCTATATTTAATAGGGATACTCCTGATATAGGGAAGAGAAATTGAAGAGGGATGTCAGACCAGACATGCCTGCTCAGAACACCTTGCTCAGTGCTTCAAAGTTGGCATGTGAACTGTGCAAAGTGACAGCAAGTGACAGCCACTGACACGGGCTGTGTACAGGAGAGCACAATCCTGGCCCTTGGCCCAGACAGGACAAACACTGCTAAATATCCTGCTCTGTGAGCTGCTCTGCTGTGCACAGGGAGCTCTTCTGCAACTCACGTGCACCAGGAACCCTCAGAAGGCACTTCTGGTCATGCTCCCCACCATGGGCTTTAGTGGGGTGCAGGTGGGACCGAGCCTCCCACCCACCCCTCTCTGGGTACTGTGTGTCCCCACATGTCCCCCATGGACACAGCACCATCCCTTTCATCTGTTTGGAGAGGAATGGAACACCACCACCTGACACAGCGCCAGCCGAAGCCCTCCTGCAGGAAAACGACTCCCGAAGCAAGTGTGTGCAACCTTCTGCTCTTTAGGGACCGGGAATCAAAAGGCTTTGCTCACCTCCCTCGTTATCCTTGTTGTCGGCACAGGCGGTTTCCATGGCGACGCTGCATCCCGGCCCCCTCCAGCCGCTCTGGCAGACGCACTGCCAGCTGTTCTGGCCCAGCGTGCACCTCCCGTTGCCATTGCACAGGTCCGGGCAGCCATCTGGGTGGACAAACGGACAAGGTAAGCCCAGGGCACACCCACCCCGCTGCAATATTACTGTGCAGACAAAAAGGCTCAGTCCTGCACCCGGGACAAGCGCTCTTGGTGAAGAAAGGGGACACCTCTGAGAAATGAAGAGCTAGCTCAAGCTGAAGGGCGGCAGGAGACGTACTGTAATAACGTTTTAAGAACTCTCTAAAAGTTCAGACTTTGAGTTGATAGAAATGACAGTGTGCTGACAGAAGATCTACCTCATATTTCCCACCTTCAACCAGCTCGCCAACGCTCAGAGGGCCTTCTGTACTGTGCATCATTCTCCAGAGCTTCTTAAAAAACAAAGTTTAAATAAATAGTTTTGGAAATATTTTCCTTCACGGACAGAAATTTTAGAATACCTACTTATATGACACCAAAGTTACTTATGATGTAATATTTCACACTTTCTGAAAAACATATTAGAAGAGATATCCCTGAAAATGTGTACACCTTAAATTGACTATGGATATGACATGACTTATTGTATAGCAAGAGCTGAATTAGGAACAAAAATATTAATTAGCTAAGCTGCTTATGTATTCTAACAAATGTCCATGGGTGATAGAATACCTCAACTGCTTTTTCCTGGAACTAAATGAGTCTCAGGAGGCACTACTGGTATCTTAATGAATATTCATTGAGAAAAGGTAAGAAAACCAAACTGCAGCCTTGGTATATACAGTCAAAACCATCAACATCCAATCCACATAAGCAGGTGTATTTGTCTCTGGAGGTGACAGAATATTTGACAGAACTACAGCAGACCCCTCACAGCACTTCATGAGTCTCGAGCAGCAGGAGAAGACTGTGTTGCCTGACAATAAGCATTGGATTTCAAACATTCACAAGCTCNATAGAAATGACAGTGTGCTGACAGAAGATCTACCTCATATTTCCCACCTTCAACCAGCTCGCCAACGCTCAGAGGGCCTTCTGTACTGTGCATCATTCTCCAGAGCTTCTTAAAAAACAAAGTTTAAATAAATAGTTTTGGAAATATTTTCCTTCATTGACGGAAATTTTAGAATACCTACTTATATGACACCAAAGTTACTTATGATGTAATATTTCACACTTTCTGAAAAACATATTAGAAGAGATATCCCTGAAAATGTGTACACCTTAAATTGACTATGGATATGACATGACTTATTGTATAGCAAGAGCTGAATTAGGAACAAAAATATTAATTAGCTAAGCTGCTTATGTATTCTAACAAATGTCCATGGGTGATAGAATACCTCAACTGCTTTTTCCTGGAACTAAATGAGTCTCAGGAGGCACTACTGGTATCTTAATGAATATTCATTGAGAAAAGGTAAGAAAACCAAACTGCAGCCTTGGTATATACAGTCAAAACCATCAACATCCAATCCACATAAGCAGGTGTATTTGTCTCTGGAGGTGACAGAATATTTGACAGAACTACAGCAGACCCCTCACAGCACTTCATGAGTCTTGAGCAGCAGGAGAAGACTGTGTTGCCTGACAATAAGCATTGGATTTCAAACATTCACAAGCTCTCAAGTTGAAAGTACAGTCTAATCCTCCCATCTCTACAAACACCGCAGAGCATGGAATAATGATCTCATTGCTCTTACTTTTGGACAGAAAATTTAACCTCAGAACAGCTCACAAAGCTTGACACTCTCATTTTCCTCTCCACCAGCAGTGATGGGTCACTGTTGGCATCAGGATGTTCAGAGACCTGCAGCAGGTCTCTCAGGTCCCACCTGGCTACGTTAGTCCTTCACATTTGACACTGTGCCCCCAAGCTGTGACTGCTAATTAAGTATTCCACTCCTCCAGGCATTTTAAGAGCACAAAAGGACAAATGGGCACCCTACCAGACTGTGGATGCTCTTTTCACCCGTTGTGAGTGAAGAAGGCAGCAGCAGGAAATATCTTGAGAACAAATAAATAGGTTTTCTATGCCTGAGCAGCACCACATCAGACATAAAGCACTGGAGAAAGACTAAGACAACAGTATGTGCCTTTGTGCCCCTTGGCCTCTGCAGGTAGCAGGGAACAGGAGCAATGGTCCAGCTAGCACAGCTTTCCCACTAGTGCTGAAAGGTTGAAGCCCTCCAGAAATCACTAGTTTGGACTGCTGGGTGTTTCTATAAACCTGTTCAGAAAGCCACAGCTCTGGGTTTGTCTCTTCCTGCTCCTCCCAACTGCCTTGGCTGTGGCCAAGTGATGGCAGAGGGCAGTTCATCTGACCCCAGACTGCTGCAAGACTTTCTCATGTATCACAAAAGATCCAAGACTATTCATTTCATGTTACACAGAAAGCTATCAGCAGATATAAACAACTCCTGTAAGCTGTATTTCTATGCTGTTGGTTATTAAAAAATAGAGTCCTCCTTTCACTTAAATTTAGGGTATTTTGCCATTAGATATCTTAGCTATAAAAAAATTTCACTTACTTTTGCAGCACAGGTAATAGATTTTTAAGACTTCTATTTTCACTCTTGCATTTGTCAGGTTGTTTGAATGACCAAAATGATAGTGTTTGAGGGGACAAATCACAGTGTAGGACAAAATATTTGTTTTAAATGAAAAACAAATAGTAATTGTGAATATACACACACGGTTGGTTTTATACCGAGGCACTGAAGAGAATTAAATCACTGAAGCAGTTTGCCTTGCAGCATATGAGCAAGATGAAAACATGAACAGTAGGGAGCTAGCAAAATCCCTGAAAAGTTTTAAGTGCAGCTGGGGATTAATGGACATGACTTTGCGTTTAGTGTAAAAAGAGAGGCAGCATCACTGCTATAGACATGATGTTGCTAGGAAACACTATGCTACCTCTATAGAGCTTATTTAACTGTGGCCTTCCAGAAGCAGTCTGTTCGAATAATATAAATATCAGAAGGAAGGGAATGAACAGCAGTAGACTACAAGGACATACAAGTATTTGGAAAATAATGTCTTCCTCAAAAATCCACTAAATTAATGATGAATTAACTTCAAAACAGCTTTAAGTAATGGACAACTAATTAGGTATTTTGCATGGTTACCTATATCTCTGCACATATCTGTGTGAATATAGGGATTTCTGGTTTTGCCTGTGTTTGAGCAAATAACTATAAAGCAGTATAGTCTGTTAGACCAACTAGACAATAGAGCTCCATGATGATCCAGTAATAAAAAGTTTTCTTCTAAAAAAAGTTTATATTTAGGTATTGCACTGACTACCTCTATTTAAATCTTCCTACACATGGGCAATGTTTAGTACTGGTGAACATCCTCTGCACACACAGCATTTCCATGTGACTCATGGGCCTTGATGGCCTTAAAAGGATTTGGAGAGTTTCATTCTGCAGCCCACACTCCTGGGCTGGCTTATGAATTCTCACAGAGTCAGGAAGTCACACAGAGAGTAAAGCAGGCGCAGAGGGAAGGGCTATCAACATCTAATCTTAGAGAAGTAATCCACCATGGTATGAAGCTCTCAGTCACAGCTCAGAAAAGGGCCCTTCGTGCTAAGCAGACAGGCTGCTATTCCTCGTGTGTAGAGAAAGTCTCCTCATCTTTTCCATTACAGTATGCTTAATGGAAAATGTCAAGAAGCAAGGTTAAAAAAGAAGAAAGTGCTTGTTTAAAGTGCTAGATTGACAACCTATTTATTCACAGAACAGGCAGAGTACAGGCAACAGCAGTTCAAGTGTCTCACACTTTTCTAGCTGCTGCTAGAGGCGACTAACACAGCCTCCCTGCTCTCTTAGTCTCTGACTTGTCCATGGGATTGGAAATTGGGATTTTCAGTTCAGGTACATATGCATTAATTAAAACCGAGAAGGATTTTAGTACATTTTGCAATGTCACATCAGGAATCTGTGATGAGCATATGAGAGATCAGAGTCAGAATCATTATGAATAGCAAAAAACACAATATGGACAGTGCTTGCTCCGAAAATGGATAGTGCTGAATATATTTACAAGAGAATAATTATAGGTTTCATCTACAATGAAATTATTCTGAGACTAAACTGTAAGGTGATTAATTAATTTTTTTACTCAGCAAATTAATTTCCAGTATCTCGGCAGTACATCAAAAAATCTAACCCAATTTTGGACAAACACTGCATGGAGTTCCTTTTCACTCCACTGATACTCATAAACTCCATGTATACAAATACACATGTTCAGCTTCCCAAACATATATAAACTACTTTAAAATTCCAAGACAAATACTCTAAATAAGTTAAGAAAGTCTGTCCAATTAATTTGTGGTTTCAGTCAGAATCGTCAGAACTCCCACTTATGGTGGGACAAAATATTCTGGAAAAAAAAAGAAGGAAAAAGGCAGCTAGGGAAAGAGAATTTAGAGAACTCTTGCTATTTTTAAAGATTTCAAACTTTGAAAGAATAGGTAGCCTCTTAGCACAATTAAAGGAAGAAGGGGAATAGATGAGATGGAGGAAAAAAAGATTAAGTGGTATCTTATAACCACTTAAGAGAAACAGAAGATGTTTTTAGCCTCTACTCAGTTTGTACATGGAAAAATAGACGCAAATTATGTCTTCTGAGTCCTTTTGATCCTACACTGCCTACCAGCCATCTATCCTACAAACTCCTCCAAACAGCATTTTCAAGCAGAATGGATTCCCAGCACCCCTCCCCATTTAGTGCACATGTGGAGCTACAGTCTGGAATATGATATCTCACACTTATTTTTCCATCTGGACTCATTTTACACATCCTGATCCAAAGCACTCTGGCAGGCAGTGAAGCCTTTTCACTGACTTGAACCGAGGCTGGACCAGGTGGTCCTGTGGGTGAAGAAGCCCTGCAGTAGAACATGTTCTACAGCACAGTGTTTTCTTGCTCACGGGATACACACCAGTTTCAAGAGGAACATTTAAACTACATTTAAATCCTCCTCTTCTCATTACAGCTGTTAACTACAGAATTGTAGCAAATAAAAGTAGTCTGGGATATGATGGAACCTAAAGAATAGAGAGAAGTGACATAAAAGCAGTAATGACAATAGTCTGTTTAATTTGGATTTTAGAGGATAATCACTGTTTTTGTATTTTCTTTTTACTCCTCCAGTGAGGTGGTGGTATGCCTATAGCTATCTAGCAAATAATAAATAAGGTACACGGAATGAGGTACCTAGCCACATTGAAAATAAAATTATGCTTTTTATTTCCTATTGTTATTTTTTAATCCTTCAATTTCAAAGCCTGCAGGGCTTAGTTAAAGCCAAAGACAGGGCATACAAATAAAAATGACACATAGTGTTATGGAAGGCACACACAAGTTATTTTCTACGGAGCAATACTTCAACTAAAATAAACCCCAAATCATGTAACTAAACACGTGTCAATGCAATACAGTATTGTTTGGGTGAGAGGGGAAGCCCCTTTGAGTGAATTTGGACAGTTCCATGGCTGGAGCCATGCAGAGGCACTATCCCTGGTCTTTGAAGCAGGATAGTGACACTGATTGACAGATTAACCCAGCCTTTCAGTGCAACACAAAGCCCAGTGTCACTGCTCAAGTAACACAGCAGCTCTGCTTGTTTTCCAGAGAGGGTTCACACAGAGCAGGAGCTTCTAAGTGGCACTGAAGTGTTTGTCACCAACATGCTCTGGCTGCCTTTCTTGCTTATTCTTTTGTTTCTATTCAGTTTTAGAGAAGATGTTTTTTTAAACTACCTAACACCCTAAATATTACTTTAAACTAGATATCAAACAAGGGAACTTATAGATTAAATATCTATTTGCAGATGTGTTGGGCAGATGAATACATACCTGGGTTAGAACTACTGAGTGGCACAGCTACAATTTTATTTATTGAGTAGGCTGAAAAAAAAGGCCAAAACTTAAGTTCTAAGAACTCTGAAATCCTCCACTCTAATATAACACCTCCTGTGCAGACAGATAATTATGAATTTTAAGTAAGATTCCTTAAATTGCCTGGGATATGTATCTACTATCTATTTATGCAATTTCAATCTTTCACATGTAAAGGCAGCAACTCAAGGAACATCCAGTTTTCCAACTAAAATAGAGAAATGTGAGAAAAAAACATGTGTGATGATTGTTCAGAGTGAAGTTAAAAAGGAAGTTTCAAATCATTTGCATCTTTTTGAAGAAAAAGAACAATAAAAAAGATACAAAGACACAGAGAGAGTAAAAGAGAGGAAAGCTCATGTTGCAATATAGGTCACAAACATGTGAGACTGAAAAAAAACCCCAGGGCTGTCAGAGCATCACGCCTTGTTAACAAGGGATTGCTCCCAGCAGAACATTCCATTTTATCCATTTAAGGGCCTCAAGCAGATGGGCTCCTATGACTTTCTTGAAGGGGGGACACCCTCAAGGTCTCCCTCTTGTGCACAACCAACAGACTTGTCTGTCACCAGCTTTTGGTGTGACCCCACTCCAAGCGGCCAAGAGCTGGGCAGGGAAAAGAGGGAAACAGTTTGTGCTTCCTTGTCCTGAGACTTGAAGAAACCAAACACATCAATGATCAAACAATCCATATCTGCTCAGAAGGTTGAGTCTATACACAGAGCTCCAGCTGAGCTCAAGAATTTGGGCTACTTATATATATAAAAACAATTTCAAGAAGGAAAGGAAGCTGCATTGTGGGACGTTGAGTCATAAGATTGTGAGGAGCCCTTGCAGTGCTAAGGGTCCAAGTACTCTGTGGCAGCCAGGCCTGATCCAGTCCTGCAAATGGGGGATGTCCAGGATACCCAGGCATCCCACAGCCCCCCATCACCCACAGAGTGGGTGGCCAGGGTCAGATACGTAATTCCTTCACAGGCCAAGGAGATTATTTGCTGAAATTTTGAGCAGGAGATAAAATTTGACCCCAGCAGCACATTTCAGTTACACAGTGTATTCTTTTCAAACAAGGCTCATATTCAACTCATATTCATATACACAATAAAAAGATATAAAAGATGAAGTAAAATTTGTATTTAAGATAGCTGGATCTTTCAAATTAATCTTACTGTAACAAAATCCATTTAGAATATAATTCCAGGTGGAATTACAATCATAAAACCACTACCACAACTATAATCTTTTATTGTATTAGTGTGTCTGATAATGCATACAAGGACTGGCATCATCCTTGGTAATATGCAATATCTTTTCTGAGAAAGAAGCCTTCTCAAGTTGGATTTAGCTCTAAAATAATGTCTATATAAATAGCTTTGTGGCAGTGTAATGACAAAGTGACCTATCAGATAGGATGTGTAAATTCAGTCAATTGAAGGGCAACAAGCAAAACACTGACTTAATATTTAAAAGAATATATAACCTAATTACAATGTAATAACTAAAAACCCTACATTAATCACGATGTTATGGCAGCCAGTTTCAGTCATTTGATCATAAAAATTAGCAATCACACCATAATTGCTTCTCAACCTCCTTGCACACAAAGCTATTTGCTTTTTTATAATTTGAAATATGTGCCAGCCATAGCTTTTCAAAAATATGCATTTGAACTTTTTTGAATGAATGTTTTCGTAAAATGTTGGTATACTTTTAGATATTAACTACAAAGCTTCTAGAATCTCTTATATGCTAAAGTACCCAATAAGGCACGTCAGCATTTACAGGGACCAAACAGAACTGTTCCTCTTATGTCAGTGCTACCTAATAATAGTTTACACCAGTATTTCTGATTTCATTTGAACTTAGGGATGTGAGGGAATGGGATGTATGCACACCCCCCCCACACACACACATATATACAAGTAGGGAAGTGCAGTGAGAAAAAAGCAGATATTATACACTACTTATGTTGCTCAATATGCTACAGAAGATGCATAGGAAGGGCACTGAGTGGTAACAGCCTGTCTAGTGGGCAACAAGGAGGATTTTAGGGAATCTGCCATAAAAACTATGGGCCCAAGTCTGATGTTTGACCTCATAACAACCCTGATTTGAGGAAGAGGCTGGACCAGATCACCTCCTGACATCCCCTCCAAACTGAATTATCTAGGATCCCTTTGGTTTTATAGCATTATAATTCATAATTCTCTGGGCAGGGAATCCCAGTTTTCTCAGGCATTATTAAAATATAATTACTTGCTATTCATTAGATATTAATGCCTGCATAGAATTTATAATTTAGCAATTAACTTTCAGGTATGCAAATGCAGATCCTGTGTAAGCACACAGGTTATCTCTAACAGAAGCATAAATATGAGCCTTAACATAAGTAGACAGTTTCCTCTATTACTGTGCAGCAGATTAGAATATTCTGTCCCTTAAATTTGGTACAGAACTTTGGAATCCCTTCAGGATGAAAAGTACTATATAGACATGTGCATTATATTTTGCAGCTGATCTTCTTAAAGTATTAAACACATTGATTCCATCAAATGGCTGCACACTGTATGGCTTCAGACTTCTGATTTCACACATTCCAACTGTCCCAAAGGAAAATCAAAAGAAAGTGACAGAAAAAAAATAGAAGTTTTAAAGGAGCATTGTGGGATAGTTGGAATGAAAAATAGAAACATACACTAAATGCTTCTCATACTCCTTCTGGCTTGCAGAAATCCTAAATCTTCATGACAGTAAAATATGATTAGAAGTGACCAAAACCAATGGATATATGAATATTAAAATAAATATATCTCACATGTTTGTTAAGGCTAGAATTTACGGAGTTCACAAGTGTAAAGTATGAAATAATGCCCACAATGTAGGAGCAGCATTCTGCCACATAGGCAATGTATGTAAAACAAATTAAAATAGATAAGCAATGTATTCTGAGTTATGTACTTGTGTATGCTGAGCTTCTTGGCAGATGTAAGATAGAAGACGAATATTTCAGTATGTAAAATACACTTTATAAACATGCCTTTAATTCTAAAGTGCAAGGCACCATTCTGCAACCCTTGTCAATATACATAAGCCTCATGAATATCATGCCATTTTCCAAGTTTTATATCTACCAACTGCACAAATAACTAATAAAAGCTACAGAAATAAAAATGTTATTTTCATAAATAAACTGGTTTAATTCCTGCATGCACAGACAAAGCATAAGGCAGTTCTTTTTGTTCCTTGTTTTTATCTGCCTATGTGGAAAAGGAAGAAATTTCATAATCCTTCAGACATAGCCAGTTGCTTTGATATTTAAATATTAAATAAATCTGGGA
>VYZS01017166.1:9673-44875 GCA_013400695.1 Neodrepanis coruscans
GCCGCTGCCCCCCGCCTGGGGCCCGGCCGCTGTCGGCGCCAGGCGAAGCCGCCAGGCGAAGCCGCCGCTTCGCCGCCGCAACACGGCTCGACCGTTTTTACTTTCATTTTTTAGCCCCACGACACTTGCTGACCCCAGTATGGTCTTGATAACTCAGGCCCCCTACAACTGAGGTTTATTTCACAGTTCAGCTGAGGTTTATTTCACAGCTCCCTGTTAAGATAATTTTCTAGCATTACTCTAATCCTGTTGACCTCCTCCTGAGTGGGAAAAAAAAATTTGGGTAAAAATACCATGATAGAAATCAGGTGGAAATAGTAAACATAACTGGAAGAATTTTGCATTGAGCAATGGTTTATGGAGAAACACTGTGAGTCTTATGTTGCTGTATATATTTCCTGAGGTAAAATATAATCAGAATTGTCAATTTATACTGTAGTTTACAGTACATGCCACTTTCTCACCCCTTCTTTTAAATATCAAAGCGATGTAAGTCAAGCTGAAATTTGAATTTCAGTTCATTTGAATAAAATCTTGAATCTTAAATCTTGAAACAGCTAGCAATATGGATATTTTCAATTGATGATTCATTTGCCAGTAGTTTGAAGAATTTTTTGTTCCTCTCTTCAAATGCTCTCCCTAGAGCACTATGGTTCTGTTGTGACTGAAATCAGAGGTGTAAAACACAAAGACTAAAGCTGGTGGAGAAAAACAGATAGGAGAGTGTTGCTTTCTACAATCTCCTCATATCAAATGCCCTCTCCACTTGGCATCACAAAGTTGAATTATCTGGCACCTTGTCATCAGTGTTTGTCCAGGAACCAGTGTTTGTCCTTGAAATATCCAAGGTTATGCATGTGTCAGAGTATCTCTAGTAGGCTTATGGCTGAAAATACAATTTTTTAAAAGGTATTCAGATGAAGGATATTGAAGTCTTTCTTCAATATCCTCATACTTACTGATTTCCAGAGCAGGTGGTCCAAGGTGGCCTTTGCTGATATGTGTGTACCAAACACAGGAGCCAAACTTAATATTTCAGGAGTGTGTTCCTAATACCTGCTTGGGATTGCATTCCAGTTTGTTTGTTTTTCTTAAGGCCTCTGACACATTGTTCATTGAACTTTAATATAAAGCAGTGATTTTAGCTGCAGGTCTCTTTGGAAGAAGCATCTGCATTGGGAAAGCAGGTGAACTAGGTCATTTGGGCATATCTGCCCTATGTTTCCTGAGCATCGCATGTACTGTGGAGATGACACCCAATGCTTCTGCTTCTCTAGGTTTGCCAAAGTACTCCATACAGCTCTGCATCATACTTGGTAAATGCACCCTTTTTGTAAGCAGGAGAAGCACACTGTTAGGCACAGAATAAAACTCAAACTGGAACTTGATCAGGTAGTTACTATTATTTGATGCTATTAAAAATGTCATATAAGAATGTTATTGAGGGAGATTGGCACTGAAGCTGTTTTCTTTTAGAATTGTCTTAATTGTCCTTCCCAAAAATCTCTTGGTTGTTCAACCATGTGGCAAGAGATGCATGAAAAGCACTCAAGTAAGATTTCCTCCTGAAAGTTAACCAGGTCAAACAATAGCAGGCTATTCCTGAAAAGATACGAGACTCCTGTGACTTATTTCCAAGAGAGACCTTAGGAATATGAAACTGTTCCATTAATATGGGAGTGATTCCCAGTCATGAGAGGCTGGCTAGGGTTTCTGTGACTGCACAAAAATGTCTCCACATGGCTGGAGTGATGAAACCAAAGCATGAGCAGGTGTCTAGTTACAGCTGAAGGAATTATTCATGTGGAAATAATGTGGATTTCTGAATTTAATCTGATTATCTTGTTCTTTTATATTGTAGAACAGATTGTGATTTCTTAAATTTAGTTATTGCTCTAGTGCACTTTTTAAATAACTCTTCAGTTATTTTTCTTTCAGGTTTGCTGTCCTCCAAATTCAATTTCTCTCTTTTGTCATATTTTGTGATCACTACCTTGTCTATACACAGATTGCATTTTTAAAGAAATCAGTTAAAAAAATAAATGGTTTAGCTGGTCATACAGCTTTTCTAAAAATTTATTTATCAAGTACTTTGAATACATTATCAGTAGGAAACAAAATTATACTGAATTTAAACTGGAAAGAGAAGTTCATTGAGCTGCATATGTAATTAAGAGCTAAAAAATTATGTATCTGGTTATGAGCAAAACTTCTGTTTAATTGAGGCATTGGATATAAGATACAGTACCAAGGCAGTTTTGCAGTACAGGTTTTTAGTTGGAGGTCAAGAGAATTTATCTTAAAAGTTGATGAAGGGAAAACAAGGAGACACTGCTTCAGAGAGGAAGAAGTGAGAGCTGAACTAAGGACAGAGCACGAAACTAGAAATCTTGGAAATGCTGGTACAGAATAAAATATAAAGAATAAAAGTGAAAACCCAAAAGGGGATGTTTCAAAGGAAACTGATAGTGATAGTGGAGCTGTTAAGTGGACAGAAACAGTCAGTGAGCAGAGCTGTACATCACTTGCATGTCACTGATTAATGTCTGTACGCGTGTTTAATTTGTGAGAGTAACAGTTATTTTCTCTGAGAAATGCTAACTTGTTTTGTTGTTTTCTCACATAATATACTTTAGGGGTTTGTTGCAGTCTTTCATTCTTGCATAGGAATATTTATAAGAGGACAGAAAATCCTAATGTAACCTGTTTGCTTTCAATGAGGCTTTTAACTAATAAAGTCATAACTGACAGGAACAATTTGTGTGCTGTACTGTTAAAGGCTCCTTGAAATATAATTTTCTTAGCTAGAAAAGGTTACTTTGCTAAAACCCCAATTATCATAATTTTCGTAAAGCCCGTTATAACACAGAGAGTGACAATATTAATTCCCCAAAGTTTTTTTTGTATCTGGTTAAGGTTGTCTTTATTTTTATGATTGCCAGTCCTTTCTGTAAGTACTTCTATTGCTAACATTCAGCCAAATTTGTCACCTAGTGTGCCTGTGTGGTAAAATAAACTCAGTGCAGCAATACCAAAACTATATCTCCAAGGGCTGTATAGCCATCGTATCATGCTCACCAGAGCTCAAGAGGGGTTTCATTAGTCAGGATGGAGCTTCTACTATAACAAAGCCACACAAACCCACCCAAATCTGTTGTGTCTGCACACCCCTACATTTAAGCCTTTAGATCAGCCATCTGGTGTGCATTTAACTGTCGTATCTGCCTCCTTCCTTTGCTACAACAGCTTCCAGTCCTGTAAGTTAAACAACAACTTGAAACATTTGACAGCAGGATAATTAATACATCAAATTATAAGAAAGAAAAAAAAATCTTTTAAATTATAATTTCCTGCAGCAATCTGGTCTTTCCAACAGCAGAAGTGGTTTTGGGGATTTTTTTTAATAAGAAAACCAAGGGCTCAGTTAATGGGCAAGTACAAATCAAATGCTACATACTGTTAACAGTACAGCCAGTTCCCTTTTTCAGGAAAAAAATACTCCATGTTCTTGATAAATGTCAGTAATTATTCCACCCAGTGGGTCACTGGTGTGCCTATGTGCATGGAGGTTCTTAATATATGTCTTTGTGCTCCCCTGCACTATATTAAATATAACTAAGATGCCGGTAACTTTCAGCAAGGGTTTCCAACTAAGGTCAGCTCCCCATAAATTTCCTGTCTGGCACCATTCTCCTTCCCACAGCTTCCTCAAGCAATGACAGCAAGTGTGGATTTCCATGCTCAGCCTTTTCCTGAGCTGGCAGTAAGGAGACTCACCTTGTCCAGAGACACGGCAAGTCAGCAGAACAGCTCAGTGCTGAACAAAGCAGCAGACCCTGAGTGACCGTGATTGTGAAAAAAATGTTTGTTTAGAAAAAGCCCTTTTATTTTTCATGGAGAAAAACCAACTGAACAGATGCTTCAGTCCAAGAAAGTTTCTTTTTTAAGAGTACATTTGACTTACAGAAGAGATAGCATCTTCCTATCACAAACTATATTATCATCTAGGAAGCATTTACCTGATCTCTAAGGAAAAGATAAAGAAAATAAAGATACACTGTTCTGATACCAGCTCAAACACTACATAAATATCGGAGGACCCTTCTAATCAGATGACCGCAAGCAAGGTCCTGTAAATTAACCAATAAACCGTGAGAACACATAGTAGAAGCTTCATTCTGTGCCCAGATATGTTTTTATTTTTCCAGTAACATACTCCTGTATGTATTTTTTTACCTCTACATGTGAAAGACTTGTAAATTTCAACTAATCTGGATAAGAAATAAGTTCTAGAAATGGTAAAGTCTTTCACCATGCTTCTCATGGATGAGGTGTTTCAATTTACAATTTAAAAAAATGAAAAAACAACACCAAATCCCCAAAACATAAAACAAACTGCAAAACAAAACCATAAAAACTTTCCTGGTCTGATATCTTAGCATGTACAACTCAAAATGCAGGAATTAAATTGAGTCCTTGCTGTCATATTAATGATGATCAAATAGACTTTTCAACCATAATTTCTCTTTCAATGTCTATGGGGAATTTTAATGTAAAATAAAATCCAGTTCCCTATTGGCACAGCAATTCTAACAAAATGAGGTGTAATAATTGTATTTTAAAGGCCAACGTTAGACACACTTCTTGAAAGGCCTTGCAAATTGTTCTGCTAAATAAGGAAGCGTTTTTATATAATGGGTTTTAATCACACGGAAGTTGCACTTATTGAATAAAAGCTCAATTTAAGTAGAGGTGGACTTCAAAAGTGCAAACCTTGTAGTCAGGCAAGAAAAAATAATTTTCAGCATTGAGTTGGAGAATTCTGATTCTTCTCAGTTTCTTGCTTAGTTTCTTATGTAGGTTACTAAACTGTATGAAATTAGTTGACTGAGCAGATTAGTTGTTCTCAAAAGAAATTCATCCCTGAATTACTCATCTCTCACCTCAAATTCCAGTTAAAATTTGGACACACCAATGTAACAGCCTCTTTGTGCAGCATGCAAAGATAAGGCTCTCTGGATCACACAGAAGAAGATTAAAATGTATAGCAATGAAGCAGTATGAGTTAGTACTCCAGGAGAGTACCATATCCATCATGTCTCTATTACTTAATGAAAATTGTTCTATCCTTGTGTTTGAGAGGCAAAGGGAGCTTTCTTTTTGGGCTGTGATTTGCTTTATATGTGACAACATATTTATATTTGATCTATGGTACACTATAATACTTCACAAAAAGAGAAAGGAGGAATTCTGGCTACAAAAGGAGATCTAGGTCCTGCAAGCTCAGAAGAAATGTCAGTGCTGTTGGTGTAACGGGCAAGCTAGAGATTTTCCTACCCTGTCCCTTGCTGTGAGTAGTATATAATATATTCTCCTGACATGGATATCTCCTGACACCCTTGAGGAATATCTATTTCCTTTAAGTTAGGCAATGTACAAAGTGGCAACTCTGAAGAGTTGAATGTTCATTACCTTTCACGTCACAGCTATTGCTAAGGTTCTTTAGCTATTTGAAAGCTGTGTGTGAGTTTCCAGGTTTGTGATTTGGAAAGATGTGGTGAAGAGAGAAGAAAGGTCCTCAAATAATAGGTTTTTTGAAGGGCGGGTGGCCTTTTGGTTCAGGTAAACCCTTGTCAAAAACCTCTGTTCACAGGCTTTCTTCATTGCTGGTTATCTACAGTAAGTCTTGCTGCAGTATGTTCTGAATTGAAACTGATAGAAAAATCCTTTTAAGTATCATTTATCTCATGACATGGAAAACTGGCAGAAAATGTTACAGTTTTTGGACAGGCTAAAGTGTTCCAGATGAGGTTTTTCTGCCCATAACTAGACATTAAGGTACCTTGCAGTTTAATGTCTTAAGTATTTATTAATGCAGTTCAACTTAAGGGCCATTGATCTGTGCCTGTATAAGTGTCTAATTATATTTTAGTCCTTCTTTCTTTCTGTTAGTGTCTTTATTGACATCTTTCTGTAATGTAAAATCTACTCACTAGAGAAATGTTTGCATTAAAATTAACTGGCAGTGATTGCATGGTTGTTTGGGCAGAAATTAGATAGGGTAAAGTGCTGCAAAGTTAAAGCCTTTTTTTTTTTTATTTTATGGCATGTTGTGGGAAATGCATTTTATTTCACTTGTGCTGTAATCTTTTCACTACTTCCTGTGCTTTCTATCCCATACAAGGTAACATAGAAAACTCCCCTGTGGCTATTTGAAATTCTTCTCTAAATTATCCTGGTGGCAGAGTTGCATTCATATTCTTGATCTCTTTAATTACTTGATTGATTCCCTCCTGATATCCCTTAAATTTAATAGTGATGGCTTTTCAAGTTGTCCTGACTTGGAGGTGATGTTTTCCAGGGTTCCCTCTATGGTAAAGTTGGGTTTGCTTGTTTTGGGGGGTGTTTGGGTTTTTGTGGGTTTTGTGTTTTCTTTTAAGTTTAAACAATATTCCTCAGAGACTTTTTCCTTTCTTTTTATGTTGTTCTTTACTAGAATGGATAAACTCACTACTATGAAAAGACTCCAAATACTCTTAACTATTTTTTTCCTTCTGGAAGGGTATACATTGAGAAGAGCTCTGGTGCATAAAAGAGTGTTGAGCATGCACTACATCCTAGAAAGTACGATGCAGGATTGTTGGAGAAATCCGCTCTGATCGGAGACTAGCAGATTTCCTAGGAGTTACTCATCATATCCTTGAATATGTCCAGTGCTTTCCAACTGCTCCCTTGTTCATGAGCCAGGAAGTAGGACAGCACAAGAGCCATTTTTCTCAAGAGAGAGCCCTTCAGGGGGACTGAGTCTGAGACAGGTAATTTAGTCTAGGTGGTCTGGATGCAGAGTGCTTGATTTTGTAGCCCAAATACAGTGCAAAGACTAGGATCTCTATTTATTAAAAGCTTTCATTGATCACATGTATTTCATTTGAAGTGCAAATTCTTGTGATATTGCAAAACCTTAACATCAGTCTTCATATGTTTGAGGCTGCTTAATGCTACCTAGGATGTAGGGCCTTGCACTCTACAGTAAATTGTTCTTATCTCCATGCTTCATTGAGAAACAGCATAAGAAAAAAAAATTATTTACTTGCACTGGTTTTTATACAGTTGCACAGTCATGATTTATTCATCGATCTACGTTCTGCATTCAAGGAAAGGAAAATAGGGAAAAAAAAGAAGGGAAAAAAAAAAGGGAAAACAGGGGAGACTGGGGGAAAGGTAGGAGCTCTTGGGATCTCTTTTATATTTCTGGTCTGCATTCCCTAGATTCTTCCTATTCATTTGAGCTGTTAATTCTTGATTGTGGGTTCTGTGATGAGGACTCCTCAGAAGGGTGAGGGGGAGAAGGTAGTCATGGGAAGGTCACTCGATGCTGTTACATAAGGCTCTGATTCTGCAGTGATTTGTGTTCAGCAAAGCTGCCTCTGACTTACGTCATGTGAATGAGGAGCCTGGAGTGATGCTCGGTGTTGCCTGCAGCAGCAGCAGAGTAACCTTCTAGTGAAACTGCCAGTGTTCTTCCTCTGCATGGAGAGCCTGGTGGATGTAGGGAAGGTGGTTGTGTGGAAAAAAAATCTTTTTGGTTGACCAAATTTGACTCCTGTTAAGGATAATTGGTTTTTAGAAGGATAGTGATTTAAGCAGTATATGTCTGTCCATTTACTTGATTTCTGAACACGCAAGATGGATTCTTTCCTGTCTTTCTCCAGAGGTTGAGGAATTCTTGTTCTGGTCTGTGATCTTTTTAATAGATTTCATATGCTTTCAAATACAGCTTTCATAGCTGATAATGAAAAACCTTCTTTATCTGTGTTCGTAAGAAGTATTACCACAGTATCACTGTGGTAAAACTGTCTATTTTCTTCTTACCCAAACATGACCCTGAAATCTCTGAAATGTTTATATTTAGACCAGTGTTGTAATCCATGCACAGTGATTCCCCTAGAAATCTGCCATTATGACTCAGAGAGATCTTCAGGCATTCACAGATGCATATTTATTCTGAAACAAAAGTATAAATAGTTGAAGGTTAGAATTAGAAATTCTGTAGAAATACGGTACTTTGAATATGAAAAACTTGCTTTAAAAAGTGTCACCTCATCCTGCTTTCAGAGCAGATTTAGAAACACTTAAGTTAGTTATAGGAATAAAAAGCATAGATCTCATGTTAATCATACTGACTTGCACTTAGTCACACAGTTTTACAATAATCACCAGCATTGCATTTATATATTTATATTTATATTTATATTGTTTTATTGTCTGTGAGGACTCCAGTGTTTTATATGGAAACCATTTAAGGCACTACTGAAATTCAACTTCCTTTTGAAGGATGTGGCAAATGTATCAGTCCACAGCAGTGCTGACAATGGCTGAGGGCAGGAAGAGGAGAACAGAAGAATCTTGTTCAGAGAGGTAGAACAGAACCACTTGAACAGTTTTGTTCTTATTGCTGTGAAAAATATGCTGTGACCAATACCTGGGACTAACAGGATTTAGCTTCATTACTTGTACAGAAATGTAGCATTTTTGATGGCCTCCTAACAACCTACTGAGCTGAATTTAAATTTGAGGAAGCAGTGGCATCTATTTAATATCTAACATGACTTCCTGCAGCATCCAGAATTTCCATTGTGGTTACCAATCATAGTAGAGATCTATTTCATAAAATTTATATCCCAAGGAAAACAAATGGATAAAAGTTATAAAAAGACACAAAGCTAAGAGTAGTAACTCTGTCCTATTATTACATTGCATATTATGAGCTTTTGATGTAGAGCCCTAGGTTTTTATAAAGGGGAGCATGTGGTAACTTGGCAAGGACTACCCTCGATGGAGTAGCGTCATTATTCAGGCAAACTTTCCTTTAGGATGCACATTATCAGCTTTAGTTGCCTTAATACTGTTACAGATTAGGAATACCTCACCTCTTTATTTTCATTGATTTGCCTGCAGGCCTGTGGGAATCAGCAGTCAAGAGCATCGCATGGATTAAATTAGCATGACTCACATTGAAATTACAATGGAGGGGAAAGAAATAGGCTGGAACTACTCATATAAGGTCTAGTCCTAAAGCTTTATCACTCAGCAATGTGAAGTCTAAAAGAAGCGCCAGATTGTAATGTGTGTTTGTAGTTTATATCACAACAGGTTTGGTCATAAATCAATATAAGGTTTCTGTCTTTGGGATTATTATGAAGAATTAGGAAATTGTATCTCTAAAATTGCTAATTCCATGAGCTGATTCCATGACTTTATAGTGTGTATTAGATGAAGCTTTTCACACTGTCTAATTTATTAATGGAGTCAGAGGTAGCTTTCGTTTGCTATATGTTGAAGTTACATTTCCTTAATGCCTAAGTTTAGAGACAATGGATGACAAGATGCAGAAAGAAAAGAAATACCCACTCCTTTATTAGTTATGTGTATAAATGACTACTCTCTCTCTCTCTCTTACCTATGTGAGAAACGAGCCCACAAATATTATCATTTTAATGCAGTTTATTATAAGGCAAAGGCAAACAGCGCGCTGGGCACATGACCTGGCAGCATCCGGGTCAGAGGCACAAAGGATCTTTGGATAGGTCCGGTTTTTATAACAAAATTGTCACAAAAACAGGAGGGATGATTACAATTTCTTTGAGGTAGGAGGGAAATTATTTACATAGGTACATCCCTTTTCTCCTCCCATCTGGAATTTGGGTAGAGGGTCTTTTATTGCTTTTGGGGGGTCGTGGGCGCGAAGGATCCATCCTCATCCTCTCTGAACTTTTCAACTTTCCACAAAAAACCTGGTTTAAGCCCATCTTAATTGGCTCCGAAGTGGTGTTATCTTCTTGGTGAGCCAATTTATGGTTCTCCCAGGAAATTCTTGAGATAATTCTTGTGAAAAGGTGTCTGGACACTCTCAGTCCTTTAGGGAGTGACCTCCTCAAGGCTCTCTAAACAATGGATTACTTATACAAGTGAGATTACACATTTAGCAGAAAGAGCTCATTATATTTACCGTGCATTTAAACAAAATCTTATTCCAAGTTATGCTAATAAGGTACCTAAACAATATAATGTGGAATCTACTCATTAGTATAAGTGAAGCCTTATTAATAGAGCCACTATATTTCATAATACATCTGAATTTTATTATATGGATTCTACCTATTAGCAAAAGCAAAACTTTATTAGTAACACCATTACATTTCACATCTATCTATCCAAATGAGAGACACACAGAACACACAAGAAAAGCAATATCTCCAAAGAGGGAAAAACATCAAACAACTTGTAGGGACCAGTAGGGACCACTGTCCCCTCTTAGAATCGATTAACAAGTCTGTGACCAATCTCTGTGGTCATGGGAAGATGGCGGCGGCAGTCCTGGACTCCCTTGGCAAGCTGATGAAGAGGAGAGAAGAGGAAAACAATCCCACCAACTCTTTGGGTGGAAAGGGAAGGAAAACCTCTATATATGAAGTCATTCTCCAGTGAGGTCAAGCTGAATCCAGGGAGACAGTGGCAGAGCTGCTGCATACACGTGGAGTGTGGGACCCAGGCTGCCTTCCCCGCCCGAGCCACTTGGGAAAGACAGACTGCGCTTCTCAGCATTGGAACACCTCATCAGCTGTGCCTGCCCTTCGCGAGCCCAGGGCACCACTGCCAACCGGGGCCACATCAGCATCTGCCGCCTCCCGGTTGGCCGTGTCTCGGCTCAGCTGCAGCCCCGGCGCTGCCCCAGCAGAGCCCGAGCCACGCCTCTCCTCAGGCCCAGCAGTCACTGCCATCTGTATGGTGGCCCTCGTTGGAGTGCCACGTGACAGTGATGATACTTCCCGTCCCTCTGCCTGATGCCTCTCTGTCCGGCAGGAGCGCGCTCGCTTCCAGCTGCGACAGAGGGAGCGGCGGGAGCATGTCCCTGGCCGAGCGGGAATCTTACTGTCCCCCGGGCAAGGGAAGGGAAAAATCAGATTGACAAAATGAAAGCCAAAACCATAACACTTAATGTAAACGTTCAAATTTAAGTAGACAGGGAATTCTTAGCATTATAAAAGGAAGTGTCACCCTTCTTTTCTCCAGGTTAAGCAACCCTAGCTTCCTCAGCCATTCTTCATATGACTTACACTTTAGACCCTTCTTCAGCTCCATTGCCCTTCTGTGGACTCGCTCCAGAGTGTCTTTGCTGAAGTTTAGTGTGTAACCTGAAGAGCTTTCTGCACTATACAGGCCGGCAAAAGAGGGACAGTCTCAATGTGGATCACTCTACAGTGTTATGTAGACTTATGCTGCATATTTCTGATCTCGTTTCAGTCTGTGTTTTGCACGTTTTAGGATGAAGTTTCCTTTCTTTTGTATAGAGTTGGTCACTTTCCTGTTAACTTGAACAGCATAAGGCGTCTGATAATCAGAATATTCACCCTGAGTGTAAATGCTAGAAAGTCTTTGGTGGCAGACTGGATCTTCCAGAAGTCCTCCAACAAGACTGACAGGCTTTGATTCTGCTGCACGTGCGCCGAGGCCTAAACACCATAATATATTTCCTCTTACCTGACTAATCCTCTAGACTTTGAAGGGATTTACATCATTAAAGCTATGATGTTGCTCGGTCAAGGGAATCCTGAAGCCACCCAAGATAAACATCTCTGGACAGACAATTTATCCCTGCAACTTCAGTTAGTTCATGAAACAAGCTTCTTTGCCATTAAAATGAATGGAGTGATCTTTGTTAGGCAGAAACAATGTCTCTATACATTTAAATAACAAATCCAGTATATTTTAAAGACGCCTAAGAACACCATATATTTCCTAAAGTGCTCCTGTCTAACATCCTTTGGTACCTGTGGGCGTGAAATACTTCTGTATTCCTAGAAAATCTCATTTATGTTCACATAAATGAACAAAATGTTATGACTACGGTGCCTTTCTAATTGTTAGTAGTTGCCAGAAGTTAATTTTGTATTTATAAATGCCTACAGTTCTACTTGCCTCTTGAAGTCATTATGATTCATTATGTGAAAAGCATCTTCTATGAAAGCATATAATAAAAATCACTTAAAACATGTCTTTGTTAGGAAATTACTTGCTGCAGAAGCTATTTTATACAGTTGAATATTTCAGGTACTATATTTGATACAAAGGAAAAAATATAAAATCAATCTTTGCTCTAAGGGGACTATTCCCAGTAAGCTTTGATTTACTTACTTTTGTACCAGTATCTTTAAACTGTAACATTTTGCTACAAGAAATATGACAGCTTGAGTAGGTATGATAGACAATATTAAGAAATAGTTGCCATCTTGTCACGGCCCGACATTCATGCAGGAGTCCAGGAACACAGACACATCAGTATGATGCAAAGTCAAATCTCTTTATTCTCTATATCCTATGTACATGTGCAGATGCATACGCATACAATATCTCTACTTTCAGCTACATTTATAAGTTTCCTGTTCCACACAGGTGCCTACAAACTACTTGATTGGTCTCGTACCAAATGTGTAATTGCTTACACCTGAAGTCACCCTTTGGCTATAGTCATAAATGCTGGCTAATACTAAAACCTCATTGCTATAGTAACCTCTAGTGCTATTTTTACCAGCAAAACTTGTTTACTTTAGTTTCAACATTCTTTCTCATGTCCTTGTGCTTAGGCCTTTTTCTACAGTCCAGCTTTGAGATATGCCTGCTGGACACATTCTGTCTCTGTCTCATGGCCCTTCTCTCATGGTATCCAGCACCATCTGTATCAGTTTATTCTGGGGAGTGATAGAGAAACTAATCCTGCTCATCTTTCTCACACATTCAGATACACGAATCTAATTACCGGGGTGAAATAAATGAGATTTGGACATTTTTATATACTTGAACTCTACTATATGTGCTTTCTTAGCTCTTTGTGTTGCTCAGTAGTTGTTTAGGCACAGCGTTAAGGCACAATATCTACATGTGCAGATTAAAGCTGTCCTTTTGGCATAATGCACAATTAATTAAAGGCTGGCACAGATGCTTAATCAATTCCTGTGCCTCAGTTTTCTTCCTCTAGAAATGGAGGTGTTATAATCCAATCCTGAAGTGATTTTAAAAGGTGCTTGGAAGATAGTAATTTACTCTGGTGATCATGGTGGAGCTTCAAATGTAGTGAGACATTAACGAATGTGTAACTTTTTGATGGAGATGTCCTGTCTATCAAATTGTTGTAGTTTAATCTCCTTTGCTGCTTTTACATGTCAGACACCATTTTCAGATCCATTTTCACATTCAAGATGATTTTCAGTACTTCTCACGTTTCTTTCTACCACTGATTTTAAAATATATCGAGTGTTTTTAGACGTATTATAAGAGAAGCTGGAAAGAGTCTAAAGAAAAGCCAAGAAAAAGCTGAACATTAGACAGCTTTACCACAAGGGAAGGTTGAAGTCGTGGCATTTTGCCAGTGTAGAAAGGAATAGATTGAAGGCAGGAATTATAATACTCATTACACGAGAATGGTGATCATGTTTTTCATTTTTGCTGCTGGATGCAGGACTCCAGAACAGCTGATTTTCAAGAGAAAGTCTAGAATTGTTTGCCACTCTCCCATGCTGTCCTGTGACACTTAATATGTAAAAGACTATTGAGTTAGTGTTTTCTTTGCTCTAGATAAATTTAGCTGTGTACTTATTCCCAGTGATTTTCATAGTCTCTAACATATGCCAATTTCCTGTGGAAGATACTCCTTTTATCAATGAGAGTTTTCTATTGAGCTGTTCACTGAACAGCTTCAGCCTCAGCGGAAACAGTTTGCTTCTGAAGAGCGTGACAGGTATCACAGCACTGTACTTTTTGATGAAGGTCACTCCGGCTTGTCTTTGCTGCTGCTGCTTCTCCAGCATGCCTTGGTGACTACATCAACAGGTTATATGCCACAGCATCCCAGTATTATTTTATTTTCTCTCAATTTTGGAAGTGCTGTTTTCTAAATCTCCTTACACCAAACTGGATTTGTGATATTTTTTCTTACCAGTCCTAATCATCTTTCTGTATTGAAAATGTTCTTTGTCCAGATCCTGAATTTTTCTCCTTGTTAATCTTGCTCTCACTGTGGTATTGAAAGGCATCAGAATCTTACTCCAGATGAATTGTATCCTCAGAAGAATACAGCTTCTCTTCCAGTAAAGCAGTGCTCACCTGCCATTTATATTCCAGCATTGGCAGATAGGCTCCTTTTCTGGACATGTTTTTGCCTGGAAAGTGTAAGTGTTAGAAAGCTCTTAAAAGTTCTGTTTTCACAGCAGTGTATTGAGTGGAAGGGGACTGATGTTTGCTCAGCAGAGAAAATACTTCCCTGGAAAGGAGACCCCACATGTGCTCTGCAAGCTGCTGATCTGTGTGACACATCTATTTCCACATTTAGCAGCTCTGAGGGATAATTCTGGAGCTTCATTTCCCAAGCCCTATGAGAGGTGATGAAGCCCTACTTCCCTGTGGTGTCTCAGGTGTCAAAGCTGGAGAACTGGCACCATCAGTTCTGGTAGACCTTGATGACCTCAGCTTCATTTAAGTTCCTTTTCAATAACTAAAAGACCATGACCTGGGATGAGCATGAGGGAATGATGCAAATAAACTTCTGAGAACAGACAAGCTTATCCTTAGCAGTTAATAAGAAAGGTAGAAATATACTATATTAGCTGAGCAGCCTTAGAATTCTTTGATATTATGAGGTACTGTTTGGCCTTCAGTAATGCAAAAATGATGAATAATTCTGAAAAGCAATAAGAAGGAAATACGGTAGCCTTATTCAGAAATAAGAAATATCTGACTAGTGCATAATAGCCATATTATGCTGGTTTAATTTTTTCTTTATAGAAATGGTTTGGGGAAATTTGTAGTTGTTAGGAGACCATGCTTTTACAAAGTCTTCCAGTAAGTCTGCAATATATCTCTTTAGAATCATTAAATTTCTGACAAAGTATTTTTTTAAAAGAAAGATAGACCTGAGTGGCTTTAAAGGTTTCCTAAGTTGTTAGATTTGTTGAACCAAATGTATATGCTTAACCTAAATTTTCAAACTTCTGGAAGCTCGATTTTTTGAAAGAAACTTATTTATCATTCCATCTAGAGAAGAGCAAATTCACCTGGAAGTGTTATGTCAGTGTCGCTGTCTTCCTCCAGATGAGAGAGGAAGGAGGCTTGAAGCATCCCAAAGGTGAAAAGTATCTCATCAGCAGTGGTTGCCATGTCACGCACTGACACTGATATTTAGTGTGCAATATAGTTATAATCTGTGAAGAAACAATAAATTCCTCCACAGAGGAACATCAATCTGGAAAATGTTTTTCAAAGCACTAGACAAAGTTATCTTCATGTACTGTGTTGCTGTGTGTAGCAGGACATGAGACTGTCTTGATATGATGGAATGTGATGGAATGTGATGGAATATTCTGTTGGCAAGCCATCACACCATGCTGGAAACTTGGTTTTGTTTCCCTGGGGCTCCATTATATCAGTCCTGTAAAGAAGGTTGACCTGAATCTGCAGAGAGAAATCCTATTGCATCTCAGGGTGGGCAGCATCTGCACCTCAATACGTGCTGGATGAAATATGGGTGTCTTTTTCTAGCCTCAGCCGATTCCATTCCATGAAGTATCTTTGGAAATGTCACCGCTCAGACAGGAGGAGGCAGTCAAGATTAGGCATCCCTATTGTTACTTTGAATATACAGACTAAATTAGAAGCCAAACTGAGAAAACACAAAAACACTAGTAGCCTGTCTTGTAGATATAGTGATTATAGGAAAGTAAATTCACTTGTGAACTCTTTGACGCTGTGAGAAGAGAAACAAGGGAGCTCTGTTAACTACCCATGCCATGAATGACTGTACTCTTGTCTCTATTTGTTATCACGTCTGCATAGTTACTGATAGAAATGTAATTTTGGTTTTAAGGATGTGGATTATAATTTCACTGGCAATCATTAGAAAAGCAAATCAAATTAAAATATCTCTTTTATCAGGGTTTCTTTTTCTTCCCAGCAAATCTGACAGGTTTTTTTTTAAAGCTTTCATCTGATTTTCCTCCACACTAAAGAAATTGCTTTAATTTATAAATTACCTTCATCTGTCTTCTGTGATGAGAAGTAACCTAGAGTATCCTGTGAAGAGAAGTAACCTAGAAGTAACCTATCATGCTATCAAATGAGACTTGTCAACCTCCTATCATTCTGCTGAGGACATTATATATTGCCACTAATGCTTTTTATCTATTTAGTGCCAAAATCCATTTATTTTATTATAAATTAATTCAATTTGATTTTAATCAAGACCAATAGGAAATACTGTCACTGAGATCTCTGAACTGAGAAAATCGGATACAGCAGTGGGAATATAAGGGGAGTAGCCTGAAAAGCATCACTACTTAAAGTGAAAGCCTGGTTTACTTAAATTCTGTGATTCACTGAAATCATATCATCAGAGCTAAATAAACACTGTTTATTTAACTAAATAAGACTCTGTTATATATATCCTGTGGAACTAGATGCTGGTAGAATGCACGTGTACTTTTAAATTCAAGATCTGTTATGTTGTTATGTTGAATCTGATCTTGGCCACATGACTGGCAATCTTTTTGTGGGCTTTTTTTTTCTTTTGTTCTTCCTTTTTTTGACTGCCAGCAGCCAGGAAGAACATCACATACTTGCTATGATAAATCCAGAGAGACAGTCTGTAAAGGTCGAAGTTGTCTTTTTCTAAGTACAACTTAAATGTTTGATTAAGAAATGAAACTGTGATAGCTACAAATAAATTACAAACTTGTATTTGATATCTCAATTCTTTGCCCATGAAAAACCTGATTAATTTAGAGATAACAGACTGCCTGCCAGGTATCGCTTCTGAGGACTTTAGTACTGTAAATTATATTAGTTTCCTTGTGCAAAGATGAGCTTTACTGGCCTTTCTATACGGGAGACAGAATTGTTCATTGCATTGTGGCTACTTCCATCCTTAAAAGATTTTTGTGCTAAATGTTTTTGTAGTTGATTTTGATGTTCTATTGACAAGATCTCAAAAGTTAGTTTTTAAAAAGTTCTATATAAGCAATCTCCATTTTTAGATAAAGATCAAAATCTAGTTTGAATAGTTTCAAATTGAAGTTTTGTCAACCACAATTGTTTTATATTCAATTCTTTGCTTTTTATTCCATGGGAATATGGTTAAGAGAAGTTTTTCAAGTGGCTGCTTTAGCTTTTTCTTCCTAGTTCTTAAGGATTAGGAGTATCAAGTAGATAGACAGCAAAAGAACTAACAGTAATATTATGATTTCTTTGGGATGCAGTAAAGGACACAGAAATTCAGCCAAGGATATTATTACTTACTGTTCAGGCAAATTTAGATCTTGTTTCAACCAAAAGAACTAATCAATCTTTTCAAGAAGTATAAGAGCAACAACCAGAGAAGGGCAAAGAGATTGTCTTTCCAGTTCTTTGAGAACCCTTTTTGTCTCTTTTCCTCTTCTGTTCAGCTGTAGTGCAGAGATTCTAAACACAGAAGGCTTCCATACTACAAAACTCCTACACTGAGAAGGATGGCCCAGACATTAAGATGCTAGTCTAGAATAATTAGATTTTGGCTTACAGTTAATATCCTCTGAACTCAGTGTAAAAGTTATTTGCCTTTTCTGTACATTTTTTTACACACTTGTAAGGAAAGAATGAACCATTATTGCATGAAGCAGTTTTATGATGAAAAAGAATATTTAAAAGTTTGAGGGTCCTAGATGTTGCTATGCTATTAATAGTTCAATTCACCAGCACTCACATAGGCTGCTTGAGTTGTATCCTGCCTTGCCTCAAGCTGCTATTCCAGAAGACACCTTCACAGGTTTTCCACCTGCACAGATGTGTTTGAGACATCCTGTGCCATCTGAGATGCCTATGGGAAAGCAAATGAATCAAATTCATGCTTTCTCAAAGTTGATTTTTTGTTTTTAGCTTAGTCCCTATTCTGTCATAATTGTTTGACTCCTTCTTAATTGTTTGACTTCTCACTCTTCTCTCTACATGCTCATCTATGTTGTTTATTGTTTCTTTTCATTTTATTTTCCTGTTTAAAGTACATTCCATGAAAATCACCGGCCATGCACCATTTGAGCATCTCTACCTTGATGCTGCCCTCTATTATATAGTCTAGTCACACAGAGCAGCAGTCTAGGGAACTGTTTGTTTATCTTTTGAAATACATGGCAATTCTTTGAGGCTGTGCCAGGTTTTCACATCCACTGGGGATAAGCACCTTTCAAAATACATGCAGAGTGTCTGATGAGCCACCTTATCATGTGGGAGAGCCCCATAGTATTAAGTCCTGTGAATTTCCTAAGACATAAGCAGGAGAAGTCCCTAGCAGTACATTGTCATATTTGTTAGTATTCCTTCCCTTCTCAAAAGCAAAATGAAGCCTTTGCAAACTAGAAAGCTCATCCTTCAGTCTCCTTGAATTTCTGCTGCTCAGCTAAGTTTTACTGTTGGCCCCATTAGGATCACACTTTAATGCAGAACAGTAGCCACCTACTACTGTGTTAAGTTTTGCAAGGGTGCATGCTTCCAGTAGACCAAATTTGGTGGATGTTGCAAAGAAAAGGGTGAGTAAAGTTGTACCTCCACATTGTGGTACATTGCAATGTGCAAGTCAGTGTCCTTTGTAAAGTACTCTCTGGTTTTAATCAAGTGACCAAGGACTAATGTAGAATTTTGTGGTTTCATTCTGGAAGCAGTCATAATCTTGTTTATTTTGTGGCTCTCTTTAGAACATTTTTACTTACCTGGGCAGTGACGTACAATTAGATTCTGTAATTTGCAGAAAGGTTACTATAATCATCTTTCATAGCACAATGTTCACATTTGTCATTTAGACTGCATTAGAAAGACCACGTTTCCCTCTTTCAATTTTGATTAGGAAAATGCAGCTTATCATAGTGTTTTATGCTTGTCTGGACATTATTCAGTACTCTTATTTGTTGAGCAAACTGTTCCCATGTATCACGGTATTTTACGATACTCAAAGCACCAGCAAGGAAAAACTTACAAAAAATTAACAAAAGAAAAGCATCTATAAGAGAAGTGCACCTTCATATTTTTTTAAACAGCCAATATCTTATTAGAGCTTCACAAGCAGTAGGACAATCCATCAAGAAGAAAAGTCCGTCAGGTCTATAAAATGTAGAGACAACATCAGGGATTGATTTAAATTTAGTTTGTTGGTGGTTGGGAGAGGGTTCTGGAGGAGTGTTGCTGCACACTTGTTATGTATCTTCCCTAGGCATCTTCTTTTAAGGGGTTTTGGAGAGAGTTTAGTATGTTAGATGGAGAATTCGTCTGACCTATGGAGTCATCTTCGTTCACTTCTATACTGCCTAACAGCTGCCCTCTTCCATTGCTTGGCCATATTTTATGCATTCATGCAGTTCAGGACATGACTTCTCTTTGGCTTTGTGACACTGTACAGAAGACACTGGCTGTATTTTATATAAGGATAACAATTGTGGAGTTTCAGTCCTGCACTAAATGGTACATTCTCAGCTGCAGTTTACTCTGGTGGTCTTTCTTCTAGTATGTGATTCACTGTGTCAAACTGAGCAGTGAAATCCAACTGGAAATGGTGGGCAAATTAGCATTATTATGCTCAAAATAAGAGAAGATGTTGGAGGAGGCTGGGACACAATTACCAGTACAATAATAAAGATATAAAATACATTAGGTGACAGTGAAGATTGGCTGTCTTTTGATGAATAATAAGTTGTTCTATATGTCTTTAGTAGTGCAAATGTGCACAGAAAAAAAAGAATGGTAAGTACAGATGACCTAAAGCTGATCTGGGAACCTCAGCTAAGTTTAGTCATTTTATAAGATCAGTAGCAGAAACCAACACCACACAAAGCAATTGCTTATCAGTCATGAGCTTTATTATAGTGTCTTTCTGCATTTTCTGTAGTAAAAATCTCTTAGTAAAATGCTCAGCATTCTGAATTAATCAGGTTTTCTGGCTTTTGAGTGTCTGTCAATGGCAAAGTGATTTTTTTCCATGGCCCTGCAACAGATAGTAATGAGAACAGAGGCAAATATTGGGCAAATATTTGTCACTGTCAGCTGTTATTTTTGCAGAAACACAATGGTAGAATAGCAGCAGCAGCACTACAAGGGCAAGGCTGAGTTCTTGGAAAGTGTATGGCTATATAGCATGGAAAGTATGAAATTCAGTTAACCGCTTGGAAAATAGAAGCAATTTTGCACCAGAGCTATGCTGGGATCAAAATATTCATAGCAGAATTGAAACTGAGCAATACACTGTGCTATTTCAGATACAGGCATATTAGCTTCATTCCAAAATGGGTGTCTTCAGAAACTAGATAAAAAATTAAGAGGTCTTTATTTATTTTTATTTTATTTTATTTTTTATCTTATATTTATTATTTTTCTAATCATGAAAATCCATCTAAATTTTAATTCCACCATGTAACAATGTTGAAAAATGTCTCATTGTCCATCTTTTTTTCAACCATATTTTGTGATGTCAGTGTTGAACTGAAATGGATGCGGCATCATGAGGAGATTTGTTTTGTTATTAAATGTCACACAAGTAAATCTTGAGTAGTTAGATATTAATGTTACCTCTTTGGAGAAGAGACTTTCTATTAGCTGGACTAAACAAATAGTTCCATAAGCTCTCTACTTACATACCTGTAATCCACTGCACTGTCTCTTCCTGTCCCTCTTTGCAGCAGAACCACCTAGTAGCATCCTGACAATGATTCTCCCCATGGTTTCACTTCAGCTACCCATGTTCTAACCGTGAGGAGGCAGGAATCTTGTGTGGCTTCAGTGAATCTTGAGTATTCTGTTTCTTGTGCTTAACACGCTGCTATTATGCTTTGGTAAGAGTCAGTAGGTATGTTTTGGAATTCTTTCTGTACCAGATTTCATATGTTGTCTTCCTAGCTAGTTTTTTATTTCTGGAAAAAACAAGGTTACTTCAACACTGGTCCTACACTTCTGAAATACCAGCTGGGTGCCATGGATCACTCTTAACTTTTGTGTTTTGACACTTTTTTATGGTATTGAATGATTTGTATAGCATCCGATTGCATGAAAAAGAAGGTCTTTTTAAACATGGGTATGCCTGGAAAACTGCACATGGTAGTCATGCAGCCCTACTATTTCTTTTACAGGTTGTAGAAGAGTAAGATACTAGGAAAAAAAACATTGTGGAATGGTGTTACAAAAATATTGCAGAGTAGTGTTATAGATGCATGAATTTGCATCTGTTGAAATCCAGAGCACTTTGCTGTTCTCAAAAGACAGTCAGTCTTTTTGGACTCTCATGATTGTTTGTCTTGCTTTCTATACCGTTATGCTCTTAAATATAGGGTACTTGTGGCAGGTTAGATTAGCTTCATTTTGAGAGTATTTTAACAGTCCTGGGAATTTCTGATAAAGTCTTCTTCTGGCTAGCCCTGTCTGAGCAGTCATGTCTTCCTGCCCTGAGTTTTGAACATTGATTTTTCTTTAAGAATACTGATGTGTGATTGGGAATGATGTATGTTGGAATGTCTGATGAGGCCAACTCCTGACCAGCCTTCTGCTGCTCTGTAGGAAGCTGAGCTATTCTTGAGGCAGCTCCTGGATGGCCACAGGTTACATCAGAGAATCAGTTTCAGGGTTTTTTGGTTGTTAATGTTTTGGCAGGGGAGAAGTTGTGGTGTTTTGGGTGGGGGTTTTGTGTTGTGGGGTTTTGTTTGTTTGTTTGTTTGTTTGATAATTTTAATTTTTCTTCCCTTGGACTGCCATAGCCCTGAAAACTTTTTTGGGAGAGAATGAGTAGGCCTGCCAGGCTGGTAGTCGCAGTAGCTATTATGACATTGGCATTCTTGCCTCAAGACAAGAGTTTTCATTGTTATTAAGCTTTGTCAAGAAAATCTGTAATTTATTTTATTGTGTTAGTTTCCTTTCTTTGATACTAACAACATTCACATTAAAATCACTCTGAAATTTATTGTTTGAATTCATGTTCTTCATAGAACTTAATGTTTGGTAAATAAAGGCATTTAGAAGACTAAAGGAGAACTGTTTATATCTTCGGAAAGTTTATTGAAGATGCAGCATCCCCAAATGGAAATATTCTTGCATTTTGTATTTAGTAGTGTACTCTAGATGACATCTGTAAGTGACATCAGACATGCTTGATGTTCTTATTCAAATTTTATGTGTTAGGGTAGAATCTGCCATATGTTATGTCAGTACCACATTGCCTGACAATTTCTCTATGTATATTTTTATTTGACAGCATCTAGGATTATCATTGTATCAAATTTAGGTTTTATTTAATTCTCAATGCTAATTGGACTTAACTGTTCAGTTCATATGTTCTTAGTAATGTGCTGGGTCAACACTGATGCTCATATTAGGTACTTTTTGTTTTAATCTTTTTATGTCATTTTAAGGGAAAACCTACTGGTAGCTGATTTACTTTAATTTTATGAAATGAGGTAGTTTATCCTGGAATGGTAGAGTGATCATGTTCATCAGTTTTTCATATAGTCTTCAGAAAACTACATAAAACTTCACTATTTATTGAGATTCAGTTCGTGTCTATTTCTTTAATTTTTATAATTTATTTTATTTTAAATGGTACAGACTGTTTATATACATTGATAGATGCTCTCAAGCCTAACCTCTAATGTTGTTTCTCTGTATGAGCCTGCTAAGAAAAAAAAGAGGCTAGCCTTCATTAAGTTCTGGACTCATTCAAGCCCTACAGGCCACCAAATGTTTAGCAATATCTCTGGTTCTTCTGCTCTTATTTTTTTCCAGTACCTGAAGACAAATCCATGATATAGGTTACCTACCACATGGACCTAAAATAAAATATCTGCCACTTACTGGCATGGATCTCCTTCCTTTGGCATATTGTAGAGCACTCCAAGGCTTTTGTGAAACACAATCCATCTACCCTTCTCCTGTCCTCATGGGCCACCAATAAACTGAGCTATTCCTGTTACTAAAGCTAATCCTTATCTTAAAGGGTGATTGAACTGAGGCTTAAGGGGGAGGATAGGCACCTGCTGCTCCTGACCACAGCCTTTATTTTACCATTAAGAGCCATCAGATGCTTTCCAATAAGCCAGTTTTTCAAGTCTGTTTTCTCGTGTCCTAAACCTAATGCTAGTAGGCTGTCTGCTTGCCTTTTCCTAACCCTAGCCCAAACCCAGACTCTAATCCAGGTACTCTATGTGACAATATGAACAATGTGTTTAAAATTTATTTCACCCTGTCCATGAGGTGGGGGTGGAGTTAGAGAAACCCGTATCTATGGCAGACAAGACTTCACCTGGCATTAACCCTACTCCAAAGACTGTAAGTGCTGACCTAACTGAACAAAAGTTAACAGGTAACTATAGAGTTCTGTTGACAACAGACTTCCACTTTGAGACAGAAGTGCACAAACAAGAGCTAAACGGTGGGTCAGTTTCTAAGATTTACCTTCAGCCTAGACTACCAGAGGTAAAGTTTTGATTACAATTAGATTTGTTATAAAAGGCTGAACTATCCATTTGGTGATCCATGGATTTATATGGGTGGAATTTAAAAGGATCTGTGAGGAATAGTTTATTTTAGCCCAAGTTTGCTGTATATGAAATTGTGGGGATGGGATTCGGAGTGCGTTTAGGAAAGGAATAAGTGAACCACAGTTACCTGTGTACATGGCATGGGCTACAGGACTTCCATGAGGCGAAGTTTCTTTAGCTAATGCCAAATTCTGGCTTGGAACTTTTATTTCCAACCATATGATATATCTGTAGTTCTGTTTTAGACTAGGAAAATTTAGAATTATGTTATTAATGATTATTTAATGTAACTCTGGATTAAGATTAAGGTTGATGTTTGCAGAGGCTAAATTGTAGCACTGCTCTTTCTCAGTTCAGCTAAATACCTGTAGAGAAATTGAAAGTTGGGGATAGGATAAAAAAACCCCAAACCATAGGAGATAGATGCTATGAGAGGTTGTTCCCTTCTGAGCCTTGCAGTGTTGGGTCTGAGGGCACATTTGGAGACATGGATGTGTGCTGTTGATATTTCGGAGTAAAAAAAAGAATCAATCATGACAACTTTTCTTGCTATAGTTTGTTATCTATGTTATGAATTCCTCAGACTACAGTTAACATGCCAGCTACTTCTTGCTGTGAACATAGTTTGAATGTATTGCCGTGGTCAGGAGGCTTCCCTGGCTTTATGTGTTTGAAAAGAAAATGTTGGATTTTCAGAAAGCCACCTGGGCATATCAAAGTCATAGCACAGTTAGTGGCAGACTGTTTGGCTCACTGGTGACAAGGAGCAATATGAAGGCCTGTGATGATTCAAAATGTTTAATTAAATTTTTTCCCTGTAAAACTATCTATGGTACTTACTATGGTTTTATGAAGCATTTGGTGCTAAGAGTGTAGGAGGTTTTGGGAACTAGTCAGCAGTTTTAAAAGCAACCCAAAATGGTCACATATGACAGAAAATGAACATAGCTATTGGCAGCAAAAGGCTGGTTTTTGTCTTTTTCTATTCTCTGATATCATTCTTTCTGTCTTTCTGCTGTAAATATGTCAAAACTTCCTTGATGTTTTGCTAGCCATGTCCACAAGTAGCATTGCATCACCCTCATGATCATCTTGGCTCCTGGTTTCCACTGTAGCAATGCTCACCACCTCTTTGTGCAGCCTGATTTTGTGGTATGGGGCAAGCTGGGCGTGGGAGAGAATATGCTAGTACTGGAGTTGTACATTCTTTATTTTGAGAAGGATAGGTGGTGATGCTTACATTTTCATTCATAGTATCTTCTAATTGCTACTGTTTCAGTTTTGTGGGGTTTGTTTTCTTCTATTTTCATTTATTTGGTTTTGGTTTTGCCTGTGGAATAGAAAGTTTGGTCAGTTTGTCATGGGAGAGCATCTCTGTGAGATGGTTTGTTTCCACTTTAAAAGTACTCTGTAAAGATTTGGGGGTTGCTTAACAAGCAGGGTAAAGACTATTTCCAGCTATGTGTAAGTCTTCAGTATTAAAATGAATGGATAGCAGTGGGATTTAATAATAGAATCCATTTATTGTAGTTAAATACAGTGTAAAGCGTAGCTGTGTTAAATTACTGTTGAGATTACTGATCGACTAGCCCGTACTGCTGACTTATTGTATATTTATTATCTAACGGATGACAATCCACTTCTGAATTAATGAGGGAACAAAAATGAACACCAAGTTTTAAATAAGCATCAGCTGTAACAATTTCTCATACACCCTTACAGTTCTTTATTTTCTATGTCTCTATGTTGAAAATCATGCAGATGAGGATAGTGTTAATACCATTTGATTTAATGAGCCATAAATAGAAAAAAAACCTAATGATTTTTTTTTCTAATTTGTCTGAACTGGAGAAAAACTTTCAGTGCCAGCAAAATTCTCTCATTCTTCCTTGCTTTGAAACCATGGGATTCTTTGCTAAAAGAAAAGTTACTTCATTAAAACAAAACCCCACATCCCACCAAGGACTCCATACTTTGAAGTATGTTTCCAGACACGCACACACATACACTCCATACTCCTGCTTTTATTCTTTTTTATTTTGACAAAATAATTTCTTGTGAACTTTGGAAGCTGTAGTGCATGCAAAACCCCATAAAAAATAAAATGCTATATAAGCCTAACTGCATGAACAGAAGAGTTGAAAGTAGCAGTATTTTTGTTTTGTGACATAAATATTAAATTATTTCTTTTTCCTTTCAATGAAGGTACTTCAAAAACTAGGAAAAGCAGATGAAACTAAAGATGAACAGTTTGAAGAATACGTTCAAAATTTCAAACGGCAAGAGGTCAGTTACTTTTTCTTTAATTGTGTCTTAAGAATGCAGTGTGTTTAACTTGCTGATTTTGAAAATGATTGTCGTGGTTTTACCACTAGTTGGCATGGTACTGACAAGAGAGATCTGATAGAAGCAACACACACCCCAAAAAAAAGAAAACAAATAACAAGGTTTATTTTACATGCACAGAAAACTGACAATAAAGCACAAAGACAGACAAATTAAGCTCTTCCGGGTCCAGCGGCTGAATAGAAAAACTCTAGGGTAGCGCTGGTCTCTGCCGGGGGCTTCTGAAAAGGCACTGGGACAATTAAAACAAACCGCGACCACCCACCCTCCTTTTCCCCGGGAAGGAATACCACTGCTGATGGAAAGATGTGGTCCTCAATCCGTGCNGGGGGCGGGGGATGCCGCCGCGCTGGGCACCATCCCCACCCCCACTCCCCGCCCGCCGCCGCTGCCACGGCAACCCACCCCAAACACACAGGAGAGACAGTCCAACACAGCCCCGATCCCCCATCCCCTTCCCAAAAACCCCCAAAAAAGCCCTAAAGAGAGCCCTCTCCCTGCCCCCAAAAACGGAGGGAAGAGACAATGGGGGGGGGAAGAGAAAAAAAAACGGTTTTAGCCTCGACCTACAACAATGATGTTACAGGCTAACAACTAGGAAGTTGCTTTTTTTGGTGGGTACAAGATTTTGTTCTACTATGTTCAAACAGAAATAATAGTTGGATTTGTGTGTACAAAGGGCTAAAAATGGGCTGGTAATAGAAGGTCTTATTGTAATTGCATGTAACATCATCATGCTTGGACTGCTTGAGATCAGGAGAGTGACAGCAGATTTTCACCAGCATAATTGAAAACCGAACCCAACCCCAAATAAATGCAGCCTAGTGGTTGCCTTCTTACAAAGAAGAGAACTATTTCCTTGTTTTCGTTTTGTGGATTACTTTCATCAGTATATCAATACTAGTTTTATAAGAAGTGAATAGGCTAATCATTTCAGACTGCATTTGTGTTGTAATGCTCCCTGTGGATGGTGGGGTCTGTGGTGGTAGAGCTGATGAAACACTACTAGGAAGCAGTGGTCAATTCCTCTTAGTGTTGTAAACACAACACAGGAAAACAAAAGTGCCCTGAAGAGTTTATAATCTACTCCCAATGAAATCCTAAATTCTAACACCAATTATTTGTTGCTTTTTGGACAGACTTTTTCGCTCCAAGGTGATAAATTACAATTAATTATACAGTACCTTTCTAGTACAAATTAATGCTTACCATGAGCTGTGGTAATACCACCAAGAAAACATTCTTATTATGTAAGTATGAATTGATGTATCTTTCATCTTTGTGAGCTGTCATTTACAGCTCACAAAGAAAGAAACTGGAGAGTGAAAAGTACTCCAACATATTTTACACACTGTAAAATTTGGCTCAGTGTCACTGTTTGCAGTTTCTGCTCCTTATCCACCACATATACTTTTCTCCTTTCCATGTAAACACAAGCCCTGCATCTTGACTGCTAGGATGCTTCTTAACTCTTTTGCATCTTATGGTCACTTAGCCTTTATTTTCCTCTTTCAGTGTAGAAGAGAGGAAGGTTTCTGGAGCCATTGAGCTGTTGTCTAGATCTTTGCTCTTCATCAAAGAAGAAAATGCTGTGAAGTAGAAGAGTATATTTCTCTAAAGGAGTAGTTCCTCCCTCAAATTTCTTAAAGTAAGGAAGATAGTGGGAATTAATAGGTCTGAAGAAGCTTTGAAATCCTGCAGAGATGTTATATTTTTCTTTTTGTTCCACTTCCACTTTTCCAAGTCTTCTTGAGGTGACTTCTTGATTATCTTTATATTGTTTCTTGTCCTTGCTCTCATATCCCACCTGTTTGCATAGCTAATAACTGTTTTCTAGAAATAAGGTATTTTGGGTGTGGAAGGAGCAACTGGAGCATCCCCATGAAGAAACAGAGTTTGTGGGATTTTTTGTTTGTTTTTTAGTTTTTAATTCTGAGAGAAATTAAAAACAAAATAAAAAAAAAAGGTGAAAGAGGAAAAAAGGCTTTTTATAAGCAAAATTATGTCTCAAGTATTTTTTTTCTGTCCGTCACTAAGACTTCTGGAATGAGGATTTTCAGCTGAAAGTCTTGCTTAGGGCTAAACAGGATCTTAGTATTACTTTCTTTTTATTTTCTTCTTGTTTGATGTACAGAGAGACAACAATAAACAGTCAAAGACTGCAGGAACTGCATGATGCTAAATCTAGATGCAAATGTGGGACCAGAGGGGGAATTAGGTAGGGAGGAGAGAGTACAAAGGGAACTACTACAACTCTCCTGATGGGCACATGCAGATTAGGCTACGTCCACTGGCACACCAAATGAGAGATTGATTCTGTAGTTACTAAACTAGTCACACTTGCTTACTTTCTAAGAGTTGTGTTGTGCTCAATTCTTCAAATACAAGGGTGGTGCCACAGTCGCCAATAAGAAGCATATAAGTAGCTTAAATTTTCTGAGTTGGTCCATGCTTTGATTTACAACTTATTAGCAATGCAAAGATATGAAGCATTACAATGTCCATCTGAATTATCACTTACTGATGGATGTCTTGCAGAACTGCTGTCTTCTATGAACTCAGGCAGCCATCTATTCCTGGTTTTACATTCAGTTTTACTTTCAAGGTTAGTTCTGATACTCTAGAGCCTTTAAGAAAAAAAAATGTTAAATTCTAGATACTTAAAAATAATAAGGCTATCTGATTGATTGATCCTTATGCTGAGGTTCATGAAACTGTTGATGTGGCAAATAAGGAGGCTTGCAAGCAGAATCGCCCCTGGTAGAGGCTGTCCCATCTTTTTCAGTTCCTTCCAGGGTTATTTGTCTCTGTGGCTGTTACTGACCTAACAAGGCCATGGCAGAGTTTGAGAGTTTGAGAGTTTGAGAAGACATCCAAACTTTACTTTGTTTCTTACAAACTCATTTAGCAGTTATTTGTCTGTTCCCTGGCCAACTCACCTGGCCACAGTTCATTTTGAGAAACACTATTACTTTAGTTCTCTGTTTCTTTGCAAGTTCTTTGTTGCAGCTTGTGCCATGTTTGCTCTAGGCATTCTGGTAAATGAAAGCTGTGAAAATGATCTATTTCTCTTGTTTCCATGCCCTATGAAGCCTGCAACACCTGGGAGGTGCACAGATCTTAAATATAGAATGATTTTTTATTAATACTCTCCAAAGCTAATACATGAGGACTCTCAGTTTAGCCCAGAGAAAGGATAGACAAAAGAAAGTGTTCATTATCCAGGAAATAGATAATTGAAAACCTGAAGTCTTAACATGCTATTCTTTGCCTGAATAAAGGATTGGATGGTGAGTATGTACCAAACTCAGAAGTCTGTGTCTAAGGATATGTGCAGGAAATCCATCTGGAGAAAAAGCTCGTTCAATTCCCCAGTGATCCATTCTCATCTTTTTCTGAATACAGCTCGGTAAGAGACCCTTCTGGACTTGACAACCCAGAGCTGATCTACACAGATGAATCATGATGGACAAACTGAGTCATCCCATGTCCAGAGAGAACAGAGCACAGTTGCTTTGCAGAACCTCAGGACTTTTTCAGTCGGAAGCAATAAGCAGCTGCAGCTGATGCCAACAGTAAATACATTTAGATTTTAAACAGTGAATATAGCTTTTTTCCACCTTCCACTTAAGTTTAAAACTGAAAATTGCCACTCTTAATCAAAGCTTGTGGAACAGACAAAATATATAATGATATATAACAGCATGACACAGATTTTCAGTGTATTGCAAGAAATTTCTTGAGGCTCAAATATTTCTCTCTGTGCAGTTAATTGTGGATATGCTCAACCTCTTAATCAACCCTGAAGTTCAGAGTGAGAAAAAAAAAAAAAAAAAGAGAGAATTTCTGCATAATTCTCTCAACTGTGAAATTATCATCAAAGTCCACCAGAGATTTAACTGAAATTTCATCTCTGTTCTGTTGTTCAGGCAACTGCATCTTACATGTTTGGGGTATTTTTGATAAAAAGCAATTATCTTTATCCCCATGTGCATTTTAATGACTAACAGTGCTGGCTTTATTTTTCTGGGTAATATTCTATTTCATGTATATGCATATTTAGCTCTCATTATCTTTCTGTATGTAGTTATGAGACTTATTTTACTTTACCGACAACAGTTGCAATATGTTTTAGTGTTTAAAACCATTAACATTATGTATTACATGTGCACACAAGATATTGTAGTTGCCACTACAAAAGCAGCTGCCCATGGCATGTTGTCAGAAAAGAATTGCTGTTGTTGCTGTTGTTGCTAGTTTATAGAATTAGGTGAAAATGAAAAGCCTTTTCTCTTGCTGTTTTGAGTAAGCAGAACCTGCTTCTGTGGACTGCTTTACTTAATATGGGCCTCATGATAAGAACTGCTCCGTGGGTGTAATTCTGGGTCCTGAAAACATTTATCCTGACCAGATCTTTATTTCACACAATCATGTATTGCCTTACAACTGTATCACAATATTGTCTGAAAATTGGTCTCTGAGACAGTTAACATTTATTGAAGTGCTGTTTTTGCACCAGATGTGCCACTGATTTTTTAAAGCTTATTCATGAATTAAGATACTCAAGATGAGATTTACTACCTAAACAGAGGCACCAGATGTACCTCACAGTGTCCCTCCAGGCCCCCAGCTCTTACTCCAGACAGAGATACATGGCTTCGACCACATTCCCGTGTAATACACGCTGGCTCTGTAGTCCTCTTGATTCACAAGGGACGAAGGGAGGGAGGGAAGAAGAAATGGAGGGAGGAAGGAAGGAAGGAAGGAAGGAAGGAAGGAAGGAAGGAAGGAAGGAAGGAAGGAAGGAAGGAAGGAAGGAGGGAATACCTTGTGGCATTCAAAGGAGGACAACGATGATGGTGAAGGGCCTTGAGAGGAAGACATATGAGGAGTGGCTGAGGTTACTTGGACTGTTCAGCCTAGAGGAGACTGAGGGGTCTCATTGCAGTTATAACTTCCTCATGAGAGGAAGAGGAGGAGCAGGCACTGATCTATTCTTTCTGGTGACCAGTGACAGGACCTTAGGGAATGGCCTGAAATTGTGACAGGGTCACACTGTTCTGGTTTTGATTGCCAGTGCAGCTTTAGTTCTACTAGATCTGTTAATACATAGCTTATATATGTTATTTACAAATTTAGTTATGGATATGCAGCTATAGGCATAAACAGAGGTCAGATTACATGTTCAGAAAGTCTTAAGTGTGTATAGATTACTTTTACCCATAGGACCTGTAGATTCTGCACTTGCTGCTTTTGCAGATCAAAATTTTCATTAAAACCGTTAATTTTGGCCCTACTTTGAGGACATGAGTGTGCTTGTAGGAAGATTGTTATGGGTTAGATTCTTTTTTGGAAAATTTTCCCATTACCACCATGATGTTGCAAACTGAGGAAGGGAAAAAGGTAACCCAACTAAGCTAAGGACAGAATTCCTCACCCGGGTTAGGGGTGGAAGACCATTGTCTTTCAGACTGAGAGCTAATGGCCTTTTGATAGCAGGCAGATTCCTACCCTTGGAATGTGCAGGGGAGGGGTGGAGTATACCTGCCTTTTCTCCCCCTTTCTTGGGACCATAGAAGGACTCTGTGAGGGACCAGCAAAGCTCACTGGTGGCAGGTGCTGCCNAAGATGCAATAGGATGAAAGCAGAATCCTAGTTTAGGGACAACAAAGTTTAATTGTGAGGCAAGGCTGGAATTAGTGGCTGGGCCACTAATTTGGTGCTGTCCTGGAAGATACTGGGATGCCTTAAAACTCTGTTTCCAGAGAAGGTTACAAACCCAATCTTTTTCAAGTGATGCACTAGACAAATATTTTTCACCCCAAATCTCTTACGCCTTATAGAAATAGAAAAGAAGAAATCTGTTTATTTAAGAAAAAAGATTCCAAAATTTGGGAGACAGTTCTAGGAACTATAATAAACCTGATAAATGGTAAACTAGGGTACTCTGGTAAGCAGATAGATTTCATATTGAATTAGAGATTTGTCCAAATAGCCTCTTATTTTGTTAAGCTTCTCATAATGTAATAGTCCTTTTCATTCACACTTCAGAGTTCCCTAAGTAAACAGTACTTATAAACAGAGAGACAGGACTGTTTTGCATTGTGGCAAGTAACAGCACATTACAATAAAGAAGGTCTTCCACATAATACAGAAAATGCTTTCTTTTCACCTATTTCCCCAATGTTTTGACAATGGAATGATAAAATTCCAGTATTAGAGCTCTGTTAATAATAATTTTTCTATGGGGCTTGTATTTAATTAGCCAATGCTCCAGGTTCAACATTCACAATGCTGTTGAGTCTCACTAAATTGGAGTAATTCATTTGTGTTTTGTATCAAGCGCATGCTGTGCTGAACTTTCCTGTAAAGATGTATTGTGTTTACATCCTATATGTGACATGATAGAAAAATCAAACTTTTCTGTTCTGACTGGAATAATAAAAAAATGAAAAATAAAATAGAAACTTCTGTAAATACATGATTCCTGGGAAATAGGCCATCCAGTTCCAACTTTTGTGGGGGCAAGGCAGCCTTTGATTTCTGAGTGGATGTAACAATTTTTCTAATGCATCAGGAAGCAAAAGCTGATAAGACAGAAACCGTGTTTTCTATGGTTTTAATAATTAAGTTTTTTTGAACTCTTGTCAGTCTCACAGCCAACCGTGCTGTGGCTCTCTGTCTTAATTCCAGTGGTAAAATGTTTAAATAGTAACACAAAGGTTGTGGGTTTGATCCCCATATGAGCCTTTTACTGAAGAGTTGCACTTAACGATCCTTGTGAGTCCCTTCCAAGTCAGAATATTCTGTGACATAATAAGAGCTGACCCAAATGGTAATATTTGAAAGGAAAATCAAAACTAATCATACACAAGAATCAGTAGCACTGAAAAGGCTTAATGATGTTGTTAAGGGTATCTAAGACCTGTGGCTGTAGAAGATGAGATCCTGACAGAACTTCCTTATCTCCTTGAGTGAATATGCCTTTACCAGCTATATAATACTGACCATGTAATAAGACCAGAGAGTAGAAAGATGATCTGCTACAGTGTTCAAAGGAACAAGCTGTTGTTTGTGACATTGCTGTGAAGAGCTGTGTCGACTTNGCAGGCACTGATCTATTCTTTCTGGTGACCAGTGACAGGACCTTAGGGAATGGCCTGAAATTGTGACAGGGTCACACTGTTCTGGTTTTGATTGCCAGTGCAGCTTTAGTTCTACTAGATCTGTTAATACATAGCTTATATATGTTATTTACAAATTTAGTTATGGATATGCAGCTATAGGCATAAACAGAGGTCAGATTACATGTTCAGAAAGTCTTAAGTGTGTATAGATTACTTTTACCCATAGGACCTGTAGATTCTGCACTTGCTGCTTTTGCAGATCAAAATTTTCATTAAAACCGTTAATTTTGGCCCTACTTTGAGGACATGAGTGTGCTTGTAGGAAGATTGTTATGGGTTAGATTCTTTTTTGGAAAATTTTCCCATTACCACCATGATGTTGCAAACTGAGGAAGGGAAAAAGGTAACCCAACTAAGCTAAGGACAGAATTCCTCACCCGGGTTAGGGGTGGAAGACCATTGTCTTTCAGACTGAGAGCTAATGGCCTTTTGATAGCAGGCAGATTCCTACCCTTGGAATGTGCAGGGGAGGGGTGGAGTATACCTGCCTTTTCTCCCCCTTTCTTGGGACCATAGAAGGACTCTGTGAGGGACCAGCAAAGCTCACTGGTGGCAGGTGCTGCCTCGATGGTGCAGCTTCTCCCATCTGTTACCCCGGGACCAGATCATCTCTTGCTGCTGCCTCTGCTGCCCAGCTCCTGAGTTGAGGTGAGAGAGAGAGAGAGAGAGAGAGAGNGAAAAAAGATTCCAAAATTTGGGAGACAGTTCTAGGAACTATAATAAACCTGATAAATGGTAAACTAGGGTACTCTGGTAAGCAGATAGATTTCATATTGAATTAGAGATTTGTCCAAATAGCCTCTTATTTTGTTAAGCTTCTCATAATGTAATAGTCCTTTTCATTCACACTTCAGAGTTCCCTAAGTAAACAGTACTTATAAACAGAGAGACAGGACTGTTTTGCATTGTGGCAAGTAACAGCACATTACAATAAAGAAGGTCTTCCACATAATACAGAAAATGCTTTCTTTTCACCTATTTCCCCAATGTTTTGACAATGGAATGATAAAATTCCAGTATTAGAGCTCTGTTAATAATAATTTTTCTATGGGGCTTGTATTTAATTAGCCAATGCTCCAGGTTCAACATTCACAATGCTGTTGAGTCTCACTAAATTGGAGTAATTCATTTGTGTTTTGTATCAAGCGCATGCTGTGCTGAACTTTCCTGTAAAGATGTATTGTGTTTACATCCTATATGTGACATGATAGAAAAATCAAACTTTTCTGTTCTGACTGGAATAATAAAAAAATGAAAAATAAAATAGAAACTTCTGTAAATACATGATTCCTGGGAAATAGGCCATCCAGTTCCAACTTTTGTGGGGGCAAGGCAGCCTTTGATTTCTGAGTGGATGTAACAATTTTTCTAATGCATCAGGAAGCAAAAGCTGATAAGACAGAAACCGTGTTTTCTATGGTTTTAATAATTAAGTTTTTTTGAACTCTTGTCAGTCTCACAGCCAACCGTGCTGTGGCTCTCTGTCTTAATTCCAGTGGTAAAATGTTTAAATAGTAACACAAAGGTTGTGGGTTTGATCCCCATATGAGCCTTTTACTGAAGAGTTGCACTTAACGATCCTTGTGAGTCCCTTCCAAGTCAGAATATTCTGTGACATAATAAGAGCTGACCCAAATGGTAATATTTGAAAGGAAAATCAAAACTAATCATACACAAGAATCAGTAGCACTGAAAAGGCTTAATGATGTTGTTAAGGGTATCTAAGACCTGTGGCTGTAGAAGATGAGATCCTGACAGAACTTCCTTATCTCCTTGAGTGAATATGCCTTTACCAGCTATATAATACTGACCATGTAATAAGACCAGAGAGTAGAAAGATGATCTGCTACAGTGTTCAAAGGAACAAGCTGTTGTTTGTGACATTGCTGTGAAGAGCTGTGTCGACTTTCCTGAAGATGGATGTTGGTTTGGGTTGTTAGCGTGCTTCCCCTTGCCCTTATGTGCGGTTTAAATGGATTACATAACAAATTTTTAGTCATTTGTATATTGAATTTGACCAGGTGAACTAAGAGCACTGATTTTTGGTGCTGAAGTCTGCTGGAACTGTCATGGTTTTACCACTA
>VYZS01017168.1:1061-11353 GCA_013400695.1 Neodrepanis coruscans
CTTCTAATTTTATTTTCATGTGAAGAGGCTGAAATCAGGCTGTACCTTGCCCTGAAGTGACACGGTAATTGGGATAAATTCAGGATTACTGCATTTGGCCTGACTTAATGTTATATCAAGATCAGATAGAATTAATTTAAATCAGAGTAATGTTTGTCAAGGGCCTCAGAATAGCTGTTTTGGACTGGTGTGCCCTCTGCTTAGCTGCATAATACGTACATTCTTGGCCATCTTAGCATCTACCTGCAGTGAGGCTATTGCAAACCACATTTCACTCTGCTTTGGATATTAATCCTCTTTCAAAATCTTTCTGGGTTAGCTAGGGAAGAGTGCTGGGTTAGCTAGGGAAGAGTGCTGTGTCTCTGTCAAGTAACTGGGATTGCTGCACAGCCGACTGGATTTCTGGGCAATTCAAACAAAATTTGTATATGAACTGAAAGAAGGCCACTAAGGGGTTGGATTATATTAAGGAAAACGGGAAAAAAATGGAAAAAAACTGAGCAGAGGAACACAAAAGAATAGTGAGAAAAATAAATACATATATCAGTAAATTTCTAAAAGTAGTTTATGTGATTACTTGAGCAATATGTCAAAATACATTTTGAAAAATGATGGTATGCCATTCTTGTGAAGACTGCAGTGTTGAAGAAAAATAATGGGAGAGGGAGATAAACTCCAAGAACAATTTTGTCTTTTAAATACATATCATATCCTGCATGTCCAAGCTTGACAGTGCAGTCTTCTCAGAGACGCCTTTTGGCCACCATAAGCCTTAGTCAGGAAAATATGCAGTGGTGTTTGATAGAATGTGCAGGAAGGGGAAATTCTGTTATAGTTTATTGAATGATTGATGATAATTTAAATCCAGTTCAGAAAAGCTGTTATATTCCTGAATCATTTCTTGGCTAGTGTGTTAATAAAAATGCATTGTATAATATTATTGCTGAATTTCAAACAAATTTAATAACAAAAAGTTGCTTACTGAGGAAAAATAGAAGTTCCTTCAGAAGATGGATATATGATAGTAATTATGATGGCAGTGGACTAAGCCTTGCTTATATTTGAAAAATAGAAGGAAACATTGCAAAATCTTTACTAATTTCAGGGGTGAATTAAGTACTTAGGAGGCAATTACCACTTGACTTAAAGTGAGATTTAGGTGTGAAAGGTATTTAAAATATTACCAGGCCTAAATAACAAGAGGAAAGTGTGAAAGAATTTTTTGACGTTGGTGAGATTTCAACCTCCTCAACAGAAGTTTGTAATCAATGGAAATTAGGCTTTGCAGTGCCTAAATTGCACCTGAAAATGCAAATATAACCTCTAGAGTCACTTAAGCAGACTAGAAGCCATGGAGTCTTGGTCTGTGAGAATTGTCAAGTACAATGTTCTTGAAGCATAACAGTCCTCAGCAATAGCCAGGCAGTTAAGCAGTCAAGGTGGAAAGTCATCCTGAATGAACAGGAGCTCAAGTGCACTGAGACACTTCACATTGGGCAGAAGTGGGGATGTGCTGCCCAGGAGGAATATAGTGATGCTGCCTGAGAGTGCAGGGACAGAGATGGGAAAGTCCAAGCTTAGCTGCAGCTGAAACTAGTGAAGGATGTGAAGGGACACAGAATGGGGTGGTATAACTGCAGTGGAATCAAAAGGAGGATGAACCAAAGAAAACATGAACCACTGCTCGGAGAGGTAGGAAACCTTGTGATGAAGAACAGAAGAAACATGAGGTACTTGATGCTTTTTATTTTATTTTTTTTTTACTGGTAGGGTTGGCCCTCTGCTTTCTCAGATGACAGAGAGCCTGCTAGTATGTTGGAATGAAGCATTGGTCAGGAGAGGTTCCTGTTTTCTGCAGGAAAACAAACTTCACATCTGTTGTCAGGAAGGGCAGGAAGAAGTAGGATTTGGAGAGCTATGGACTGTTTAATTTCACTTCAGGCCCAGGGTAGATTTTGGAACAAATCCTCCTAGAAGCCATTTCCAGACACATGAAGAAGGTCACTGGAAGCAGCCAGTGCAGATTTACCAAGTGTAAATCATGCGTGTTCTGAGTGCCTTCTAGGATGAGATGAGTGCTTGTGCTGTTTACCTTGGCATTACCAAGACCTTTGGCACAATTTCTGGTAGTACTGGTGCTGCAGTTAAACTGGTGAGATATGGACTGCACAAGTGGGTGATAAGGTGGGTGAAAACTGGAAGGACTGGTAGACTCAAAACAGTGTGATCAATTGCATGATTGTGTCATCGTGGGTGATTGTTAGTGGCACCTCAGAGGTTGACACTGATGCTAATGCCCTTTAACCTCTCTGTTTACAACCTGGAGGATGTGATTGAGTGAACTCTCAGCAAATGTATGATACTAAGCTGAGGAGAGTGTTTGCTGTGCTGCAAAGCAGGGCTGCCTTTCAGAGAGACCTCAACAGGCTAGATAACAGGTCTGATTGGCAGCTCCAGGAATTAAAAATTAGTTCAGCCCTTCTACTGGGTGACCCCACGCAAAAACACATGCTAGGCCCACAGCAAAGAAAACAGCTTTGGAGAGAAAGTCCTGGCTTCCCAATGGACAGCAAGTTGATATCTTAGCAGTGTGCCTGTGCAGCAAAGAGCAACCACCTGAGCTGTCAGCAGGAGTGCAGCCACCAAGCTGAGGGCAGTGATCTCCCCAACTATTTGGTACTAGTGAGACCATGTCTGCAGCACTGTGCCCATTCTGGGGCTTGGCAGCCCAAGAAAGAGGCTGAGATGCTGAGCCAAGCTCAGTGCTGGGTCACTGTGCTGGTCAGGGCTGAAGCACAGGCAAGATCTGGAGAAGGGAAGCCTAAGGGGAGGGAGCCCTTATTGCTGCTGGCAGCTGGCAGCTGCCTGCTGGGAGGGTGGTGGGGGAGACAGAACCAGAGACTCTCTTTTGAGGGGCACAGTGACAGGATGAGAGACAATGGGCAAAAACTCATATTAAGGATGTTTGGGGTTTTTTTGTCATGAAGTAGGACAAATAGTGGGAGAGATTGCCCCGAGAAGTTGTTTTCTTCACTTCATGATTATCATATACTCCGAAGTTTGTACTAATGTACCTCTTGTGTTCATAGGTACTTCAGCTATATCTTTCTGAAATTTCTAGAATGAACAGAGATTTTTCTTGTCATTAGCAGCATCATGAGTATGATATGGCTCTGAACAGAAGATGCTGTACAATGGACTGGCAGGGAATGAGGCTGAACAGTTTAATATAATGATTTTCAAATAAATTGCCTAAAATGCTTTTATCTCTGGCAAGGCAAGCTCCCAAAGATGCAAGCTCCTTCTTAGGGAGAAGAATTCATCTGGAAAATAGTTTTCAGATGTTTCTATTGCACAGAAATCCCACTGTTCTCCCTGTCCACAATGATTATTCTTTCTATTTGGAATTAGCTATCTAGGTGTAAAATCCTGACTTGGTCAAAGCAGCTTTTGCTATCAGTATTGTGAGAACCTCACCCTGGCTTTTGGGACCCTTTGAAATAGTTTTAAAAATGAGATGAAGTTATAACTGATCAAAACATATAACAAGGACACATTTTTCCTGTTGATGTCATGACAAAAAGCATTTGAGGTTAAGGACCGATGAAAATGTCTATCTGTGTGTTTATGCTGTGTGTATATGCTGTGTGTATATGCTATGTGTATCTGTATTTATGTGCCCACATGCACATATATATTTACATAGACACATAACTGTTCAAAAAGACTGGAGTCATGCTTTGGTGAACTCCCTGGTTAGAGTATAGTCCTAAATAGGACTATATATATAGTCCTATGTATAGGACTATATATATATAGGAATATATATATATTACAAAGGAATACCCTGGATACTGAGGTGATACAATTGACTTGGTTTGGATGGATGTGTTTTTAAGGGCACAATTTTGTTTCATTATTTTTTCTGTCCCCTCTCTCTTTCATCTACCTAATTTTACAGATGTGCTGAAATATCCAAAATAAATAAAAGTAATCAGAGAACCACAGGATCTGCAAGATAAAGTGAATGTTTATGTGCTTGGTTTGCCATCTGCTTTAATTTTGGACAAAATACCTGTGTATTCAGTCCAAAAAACAGAGTGCATTTCTTTTATTCTCTTTGCTTGCCACTTTCCTTACATTTAATAGTATTTTTGTTACTTTATTGCAACTCTACAGATATTAATTATGTCATTAAAAGTCCTTTAGAAAATCCTTACCACTTGTTCTTTGCCTTAGATAGTGTTTACAAAATTCAGAAAGCTGTGAAACCTTATTTTGTTGAAGAGATCCTTATTATTTCAAAGAGCTACACTATCCTTGCTGTTCTATTTTGTGAGAAAGCTGTTGAAACCAAAGAGAAAGCTGGCTGCTACTGGATCTAATTATTACAAATTATGTGACAGTTGCTCCAACAGACAGGAAAAAATTAATTTTTTTAAGTTTGTTTTTTTAATGAAAATGATGTTTTCATATTGAAACAAAGTTGCTAGTGGTTAGTTTTAAAAATGATAATTTTAATTGGCTATACTCCATCAACCACAAGGAAAACACCTGGCAAGCTGCTTCATCCCAGCCAGCTCTTGTTAACCTTTTGGCCTTCACAGTAACTATCAGCAGGCACCAAGTCAGTGCTACTAATAAACTGGCATTAAAACTTCCACCTGCTAATAACATCTTGCTGCTTTTAATTATTAAATAAAAGGAAATGATCTGTTTAATTACAGGCAAAGAAATTTTGCAATGCTATGCTGCCTTGGATGGTGACAATAATATTGAAATGTATTTAAGGACATGGCTACATGAACTGATTTCTATAGAAGTAAGGTAGAATGGCAGCAGCTATAGTATGTTAACTTTTTGTGTGTAGGCTTTTTGCTTGGAGGAAGTGTGAAACAACTTATTCTTAAGTGAAGGTAAGATCAAAAAAATATATCCAGGCAGTTGTAAGCAATGTTACATCCATGGAATATTTTCTTCTCCTCATTGGTATCTCCCCTTAATGATTCTACTTTATTGGGAATTCTTTGCTTTTTTTTTTTTTTGTCTGCTTTCCTCCCTGTTATCAAATAGGCAGTGGGAAAACATTCAACTCACTTTCAGAGTATTCTTCTACCCCTCTCCTCTTGCTGTTGAAGACGGCTGGTCCCTCGCAGCCCAGGTACCTCACCTGCTCTTGCTTATGAACAAGCACATGCTGACCAATCCCTTTCTTTATAATGACTGTAATATACAATTGCATTTATGTGCTATAGGCTGAAAGAGGGCCTTATACCATGCTGTCTATTTCCAAGAAGGTGCATCTGGATAAAACGTTGCTGAACCCCCCTGAGAGCTCTGCAGACAAAAGAGCAGAGGAAGGTCTTGAGACAATTGTGCTAGCTACTTTAATATTTATTTCTCACTCCCTGTAACAGCCATTATGCTCCTGTTTTTTATTGTAACTGTGTAGTATACTTCTTTGCAATGGGTACTGTGCAGATGCTATTGATTTTAACACCTGCTCCAACAACTGTTCATCTAGAGGCTTTTCTTGCTTTAAAGAATTTTTATTCCAGAGATTTTCAGAGTGCCTCAAATAATAAAAAAAAAAGCTTGATTCAGCTTAAAATTTCCTTCCTTTCCCCATGCCTCCCTCCCTTCCTTTTTTCCCCACTTTCTTAAGTAACTGGAACACACAGCAGGTGACCTGTCCTACTAAGTATATTTTCTTCTAGGTCAAAGAGAGAGTCTGTGGCAGACCTGAGAAAAGACTGAAGGGAGACTTTTAGTCACAAAATCAATTGTATTCTGGTATTCTATGTGCAACAATGAAGCCAGAGAAAGATATAACGAAGTAGCTGATATTTTTACTCTATTAAGAGGGTGCTCTTCCATTCAGACTTTTCAGGAACATATGGAGCAAAAAAATCTGGGGGAGTGAAAACCTTGCCTGGAAGTCTCATATGTAAGATGTAGGCTGGGTTAGAATTTCTGTCTTTCAGGCATGCATGTTTCTTTGCTTTGTTTTCCAATTCTTACCTAGATACCTTGAATATTTTAGGAAATATTAGCTGCGTATTGAAACCCCAGTAATACACAATAGCCCCAAGAAGATCTGTTTTGGTTTTTGGAATGTGTTGGAATAGGAATACAAATACCGCTTTCTTAATCTTGTAAATAGAAGAAGCAATGCCCTACTGACAGTTGATTCAGTTCCAATGTGACCACCTTTACATTGTGTTTCCAGCAGAAAGTGATATCTTATCAATATTACAAGCTGTCTGAATTCTAACAATTTTAATAGCTTGAAATATAAATCAAAATTAAGATTGTCTTTTTAAAAAGAGGTATACTGCAACAGTACTTTGCATTTAATTATCTAGTAGAAAATTTAATGTGTGGGAATGTTTGGACCAACAAGCTCATGAATTGCATAATAAATGGAACAAGAAAATATATCTGTTGCACTGGCCACAGATCAGTGAGCTAACAGTTTCCACAACGTGTTTCAACATCTCACTACTTCAAGCTGGAGAAATAAGGACTCAGAGGAAGGAACTGTAAAGTCAAGGAAAACTTGATTCATGTCAATTCTGTTTCAAGAACTCTCTTTATTTATTTCTCCTGTGAGCCTTAGCTGGGTTGGCAGCATTATGCAGTGTTGCTGTGGTGATCTGTTGAGAGGCAGGATCTGCAAAGATAATAAATCTTTAAAAGGACAAAGGAAGGCATTAATGCTATAAATGCTGTTTGAGTGTTTACAGCTTTGCTCTTTTTTATTCTGTTTTGCAGAAAAACTGCTGTTGGGAAGGCTTATACTATTGCCATTCTGCTTTTAGAAAGAAAAGGCATTTCCTAACTCCGTTTTTGATCAAAACATAGGGGACCAGAAACATGCTCTGTGTGGACAGAGGAATAAAAAGCCACAATAAACTACTCTACATTTTACATTAAATTGTTTGTATGGCAACAGTTTCTAGTAAGATAGATTCAGCGCAAAATCGTTGCATGATGCACATTTGCTTCTCTAAAGGTCATGGGGTTATGACAGATGAGATAATCAGTCTCAAATTTGCAAGGGTAGCTGTGTACCTATAGTTTAATGAAGATGTTAATTGTTTTAGTAAATATCAGTGAATTAAGACATGCTACTTTGAAAAATGTTCTGATGTGTGGTCTCTTAGCTGATATTTTAGCACCGTTATGGAATTGCAAATTTGCACCTTCTGATAGGACTCATGTTAGGAAGTCATCTTTGCAACTCTTAATTTGCATAGCATGTGCTCTCTGATATTGATGTTTCTTTTGTCAGGAATTTCATGGTTTTCTTTCATGGCCATATGCCCTCCTTCCTGATTTTGGAAGCAGCTTATAGCACACAGACAGAGTCTCACAAAGACTGACTTCAGGTTTTGCATCTGTTGAGCTTGATTCCTCCTTTCTTTTGTGTCTTGAGCACCTTCATCCCAGCTGAGACATAACTCCTTTTCAAGAGATTCAAGGAGAGACAGCTTGTTTATTCTCTTTGGATGTTTTTGCCCTGCTATTCCTTAAAGTAGGGCAAGACTTTGGAGAGAACAGTATAGTACAAATCCAACTAGAGATTAAAGGAAGCAAAGTATCTGCCTGTCGTTGTTGATTACAAAAATCCTAGAGGTGCAAATTCGGAGCATGCAGAAAACAAAGGCATAATATATTGTGTATTGTTGGCATCTCCTACTGTGGTGTACTTTATGCCACAATTCAGGATATGGGTACAGCTTTTGTTTTTCTTTTTGGAAATAGCTGAGACATTTCTGTTAGTGTCAGTAACAGGTTAAAAAACAATTGGCCTAGAAGAAACAGCCTAGGACCTAGGGAAAGAAAAAAAAAGCTGCACTTTAATGTTGCTGACTTCTACATTGAGAGTTTTCTGCCTTTTTTTTTTTTTTTTTTTTTTTTTTTTTTTTTTTTTTTTTTTTTTTTTGTGTGTAGGAAAGAGTAATAGCTGTGAATGTGGGGAACCTAGGGTTTGGATGGAAGTTATTTATTTTACCAAGCTGAAACTTGGGTACCTCCCAAGTAGTGGGTTAGTGGGCTTGGAGTAGTGGGCTGGCTATCTACAGTCTGGGGACTCATCAGGGCTCAGGCATTGCTCAAAGTCTCCAAACAAACAGTTTCTTTTTGAAAAGCTGAGTGGGACCTTTCCTTAAAAACATTCCTCTTCCATGTTTTTTTTTTTCTTCTCAGTCATTAGAAACAAAAACTGTTGCTGAAAGAAACCAACTCTCTCTAGGATCCACATTTTAACAGCAGTTCTGTTACTGAAGAACGGTTTTCCTGGTATCTTCAGTGCTGTGCTCCCCTCTGTGTGTGATGGGAAATGCCAATGGCATGTTTCGACATGGATCTTGATCTCCTTAGAAAGTGCTCCTGTTTCAAAAGCTGGTGGGGAGACCAGCCTTATTTATAGAGGTCAGTGGGATACACTGAAAAGAAAAAATGCATGAGGGAATATTTCTAGGTTTTGTCAGGTAACCTATCCATAACTGCTATGCCACAGTATCTCTAACTACCATTTGCCATGTACATTAAAATATAAGTATTTTTAATGATCACCAGTTGTCTGAAAAGTTCACTGTCAGAGCAGTACTCTATTCTGACTGGTGCTAACTTCCATGATCATCTTGGTTTCTGGCAGATTTTTTCAGTATTACCAGTCTTTTGACAATCTGATTGTATCTTCTGTTGATTTATATCTTGTATTCAGATCTGTAGATTTTTCAGTGCATATCTAAAACAGACTTTTCAGTACATGATTAACATAGTGGACTGTGCAGAGCAGGGTTATTGTACGAGGAATTAAATTTTAAAGTTTTTAGTGCCTGTGACTTTAGAAATGCTGAAGAACAGTCTTTACTGATGGTGTTTGGAAGGCAAATGCTATTCCACTTTCCATATATTCTTTTGTTTCCAGCTGTGGCAAAAGGATAGACATCAAGGCAGGAAGGCTACCAAGAATCTGAAGTGAACGTGTCCAGGCATACTTGTGCATTAATATGTATTATAGACACATGGTTTCTCTTGCAAACGGAAACACCTCCTCTGCAAGGCGTGATAAGCCCTAGGTTTCTTTCTGCGACACTGCCTATAATTGCTAGGGAAAAAATGGGCTTAAATTTAAAGTTCCTAGAGAACTGTTCAGTATCCACAGAGTGGATTTTCAGCACTATTTTTAGCCTGTTGCTTGCTAGGTTAGAATGCAAATAGCACTCTGAAGCTGCAGAAGTCCATACAGACAGAAAACAGTCACACACCAGGAGGAAAATTATGCCAACCCTCTGGTGCCTATCCTCACTGAAGAGTTTTACATTTTTTTTCCCCTCCTTCATTACTGCCCAATGTTCAACCTATTTGCTGTTAAAGATATTTGAAGCACATAAACTTTTGGCTGCTGCTGAGATTTTTATATTAATGCAGTTAGACAATATCCTTGTAAACACTGATCCATCCAAAGTAAAACTAATAGGACAGGTGTTACAGTTTGCCAACAGACAGATTATCCCTCAAGGAAAGATCAGTCTTGAGCTGTGACATAAAAATGATACACTTTTTCCTAATGGAATAACCCATTATTGGCTGGAGAGCAGCTCTGAAGTGAAATGCCTTCCTAAATTGTTTTTCCAAAACAGTTTATTTTTCTTTTAATAATCTTGAATGAGTGACATAATGAATTGGCAAAATGAAAAGAGCTTTGTTGCTTGGCACTCTATCCTAAACAGTAAGGTTGTAGCAACCTTCTGCATTTTACTTGCCTGAAGAGATACATAGGAAAAACTCTTTAAATGAAAAACTTACTCATTGTAAGAAGAATATGAGGCATTCCTTTTGTAAGTTTGTCGTGGGGCTAAAAAATGAAAGTTAAAAACGGTCAAGCCATGGTACGGCGACTTTGCCTTGCGCTGGCGGCCCTGGTGACTGCTTTCTGCTCCGGGGCCACCCGCCCTCATGCCTGCATGGCTTTTTCAGTCGCCCCTTCCCCCCCCACCTCCGGCGGCGTGGACGGCAGGCGCTGCTGCTGGGAGGTGCGGCTCCGGTCCGATGCAGAGTTTCGGCGCTGTGCGGCCCCGGCTTTGCTGGCCAGCACGGGCGGTGCTCGCGCGGTCCAGAATGACTGCGGGAGGTGCGATCCCGGTCCCGGGCTGGGGTCGGCCATGGCCCCGCTCCGAGCCGAGGAGGGGCTGGGGCGCGAGGCCGGGTGGGCTGTGCCCACAGCTGAGGCGTGCGGGCTTACCGATCTTTGACGGCGTTCCCGCCATCCAGAGACGCCG